>BGZK01001270.1:0-179321 GCA_005406025.1 Eumeta japonica
CAAGTAGATAGAAATACTTACTTGATATATAAATTACATTTGTAAATTACTATGTAGGTACTTGTACTTAAAATTGGACTTGTAATTGTGGGATTAATATAAATTGTTCTCTTTGATAAAACATATTAGACATTCTTTTCGGATTTAAACATTAATATTACACTTTTGGCGTTTGGTAAATAAATATGTTTTTATGCTATTTACTGGTTTTCATTTAATAATCTATTCTTTGTTATTGAACGTATTACCAAATAGTGCTTCTTTAAATTTTTAAAGGCATTAAACTTCAAACATTAAATTTAAGAACATTACGGGAGTACTAAAACCTAGTAATCATAAATTATAGGAAAACGAGTGACGTCACAATCGTAAGTCTAGCAAATGTATAACTCGGCACGCTAGTTTATCGTTATCACAAATACCCTCACACTTCCAAGCGTAATTATCACACAATGATCTCTCAGGTATCGCTTCATTCGACCACAGACTACTCCGAATTCGGTTCACAACGATGAGAATGTCGACACACGCCCGACTGGTTTTAATACTAGTGCTCCTAATTTTGATAGATGATTTACGGTTGCTGCTTCGAAAGCGCGTCGGTATGTAAAAGATTACTACTTAAAATAAAAGTTCAATACTCAACATTTTTGATTGTTATACCACTTTTCGCGTATTAGGAATTTCAAATTAGTGTATTTTCAATGGTGTACGCGGCGGGGTCAACGCGATGAACATAATATGAAGTTCGTACGTTCCGAATTTCTTCCAAGAAATGAATTTCCAGAGACAGTTGTTTGTCTCTGTGAACATTGTTGTACACATTTATAAAACTTTAGATATTGTAGCGAATACTTATTTTATTTATGGTGGCATTTGTGTATCGATATTTTAGGTTATCTTATCGAAAGTACTAAAAACAAGTTTTTTAATGACGCGAAAATTTGCATAGATGTGAGATACACATTTTTGAATTCGCATAAATAAATTTTAATTTATCAAAACAATTGTTTTTCTGCCCCAAAGAGGTATAACTTCTTAGATGCGTATATAAGTAAGTATACACGCGTTTTTTTTAAGGGCCAATATATCGACTGCACCCACGAAGAAATAGTTTACTGTGCATATGTTTTCTGTGGAACACAACAAGGACCTACTTTTTGCGACGAGCCGATAAAGCTTTGAATCGATGTCGATTTATCGATTTCTACGATAAATACGCGTAAAAAATATATGAAAAAGCGAATCAAATATGCTCGACTAACTAATATTGTGATAAAATAAATAAAGGTTATTGAAAATGTATTACTGATATTTATATTGATTTTGATTTTTCTTTATACCATGCAATTTATTAAACATAAAAATATCTTTAAATTTAACCATAGCATTTCCAAGAGTTGATAATATGGGAAAGTGCATGTTTGGATAAAATAATGCAATAACACTCAGATACATGTATATAAAATTAAAAATAAAATTATCTGTGGTTATTCAAAATTAATAGGTATGTGAAATTTGCATTGATTCGGAGAGCGACTTATTTCGATTAAACATAAGTAAGTACAGGTTTGATTATTAAAATTCAATGAAGCCATTGAAGCCATGATTTTATTTCCACTGTTCATTCAATTATTTTATCGATGAACTATCGAAATACAGATTCATGAGTATTCAATTTCTGAATAATAATATTAATGATAACAAAATGAATCAATGCTATTTCGTTGATTGATCAGTGAGTGATTGTTTCACTGTAATAAAATTTAACTAAAGTCAGTCAGTCAAATCCAATTTTAAACACCCGAAAAGGGCGAGCTTGTATAAAGATTGATGGGTCACAGTGAAGCAAGAGAGATATGCAAAGATCGTACTGTGTGGAAATCTATAGTCTCTGCCTACCCTCCTGAAAAATAGTCGTGATGAAATTCACTCGTCAGTATATGTGTCTCACTAAATTGATTTCGTTGGAGGACGTCATGAGGACGCATGCTGGTGACGACAATTTTTTGCGATGGTTTTGAGCTAATGGACTTTGAAAATCTGTATTTTCCTTATGTGGGATATAATATCAGTTTGTTTTAAGAAATAACTGTAATTATCTGAAAAAATATGTGGGATAATTGGGAAACTATTTTGAAAGATGAAATTTGTGGTGCAATATATTTTGTCGGATTGATAATTTTTGAGGTATCAATCACTTCATATTCCTAAATTCAGAGATCCAAGTTCTTATTAAATAGTTTTTGGTCAATTTTGGCTAGTTATAAATTTCTTTGTAGTTAAGGTATAGGCTCGTTTAGAGACTTAATTTGAAGGGCTTCTAATTACGAGTTTCGGAAAAAATTAGATACGATAGTTTTCAAGATATCCATCAACTTTCTTATTACGCTGAAGAATTTTAAATTACATTTTTGTTCGTTTTAAGTAGAATGTTAGTCTAAAAGTTTTTAAATTGATATTAAATTTTGAGACAATTAATCAAGTACTAATCAGTCAATTAATCGCCTAGGTAGATTTTGAGCAATAAATAATACATTTTTGAATTCGAGTTATTATAACAAATCCAATAAAAATATTTTTGAAATCGAATTTAATTTGTCAGTGCAGTGCACATTACTTTTCTCGTTTGTATAGTCAATCGAATTAGTTTCCAACTCCTTTCCATTTACTAATATTAATGGAATAATAACTAAAATTAATTTTCCCACTGCAAAGCTCAACGTCAACGCTCACACACCACTCCTTAGCGGTGTATCGAATTAAAGTCTTACGCCGGCGTTGGCGCAACCATGAAAATGGTCAGTATTGAGCTAGACCCAATAAAGGTGGTGCTTCGGGACCTAAATGTGAAAGATAGATGTTTTAGAGCGACCGAGAGACAGCTTGGTGGATTCAATCAGTATGATTGAATATCATGAATTATGGAAGGTAAAGAAATCTGATTTATTAGACGAAGTAAGAAAGATATGTTACTTATTTCCCATGTTATGTTTATTGTTACTTTTATTATGTTTATTGTGATTAGAAATGATACGTTGTAACGAGAAAAAGTGGTACAGTGCTGTTCATTTACATATTGTATAAGTTAAAAATCTTAAGATTAAAAAACATTTTTAGGCATTTTAGAATCATTTAAATGTCAAATCAATTTCAATTAATATAGATTGCCCTATCAATGTTAAAATATTTTATATATAATACTTGGGAGTGTTTGCAAGTACTTTGATTTTCAAAATACGTGCTAAGCAAGTGAGAAAAGGTAAAATGAATATTTTAGTGAAATTGGTGTATAAAACATTTTTAGAAATAGTGACAAAACGTGATTTTTAAACACAAAAACAAATTTGGATTACATTTGTCGACAAAGTTGTTCTTGTTCACAACTATTTAAAGAATTCAAAAATATTATATTTCGCAAAAATATTTTTTTCTTGTTGATTTTTTTCTATTATTATCTGGTGTCTATGCATCTGTAAAGCTGTCTATAAATTTTAGGTATTGTATAGAAGAATTAATAAACTTAGCCAAAATGCTTTGACTAGCTTATACAGAAGAAGTCCTAGATTAATATTAATGTACAATACCTCCGTACTCTTTATTAATATAAATCTTTCTACAATTTAGTCATGTAAAGAACCCGTCCATGTACTTGCTGTCGGCATTTATATATCTAAATGTCGACAGGTTTGCTTAAGTTATCTACACAATAGGAAAATTATGTATCAAAACAGAACCATTAAACGGCCATTAACTTTGAATGTGATAGCGTTGGTTCCAGCTTCATATAATTCTTGAAAGATAGTATCCGAGCAAACTCGTATCTTTAATTTTATTATTTACGATGATACAAACAATATCGTACGAGAACAGCGGCAACTCAGTCATTAAGAGCATGGGTTTAGAACTAGAAAGCTATAGGTTTAAACCCGATCGAGACAAATCGATTGATGAGTATTTACTTTATTTTTAATTTTAATTATCACATATCATCAACACCGTATTGAATTGTCGGTCGCGTGCGATATGGTCACATCGGCGACAATGATCGGTAGCAATCGGCAGTGAGACCGAGTGGGGCTCCAGGTCCCAGTCCCACGATTTAATATAAAAGATTGTGGGAGCTTACGGCTCAGTGACAGCACAAACATCCTGACGTAATTAATAATATGCAAAAAATTCATCAGATGTCAACATGTATGATGGTGTATAGTCGAGAAAAACTAATCTAAGACGGATTTTGGGTTCTTTATCGTCGCAAGCTTAAATGAGTGAATTTTCATTTTGTATACAAAAACTTTACGGTAAATGTATCAAGGAATACTTGAAATATGATAACTTTTATTCTGCCTTCGAAAATTTAAGTTAAGATCGATTAGTGGATAATCAACATGAAATTTGTATGGTTCATTGTGGTTTTAATTAAAATTTCAAATTGTTGTTGCGATCTGCTCAAGATGCGAGGATTGACGGTGATCGGAAGTTTAACTAAACGGGCGATGGCGATATCAATTATTTGTATTTACTTCTCAGATACATCCAGCCAATTCTATGCAGGAGTTATGCAGCTGATTACATCAGATTCCTTTTTTTCTATTACCCTGAGGTTCAACGGTTTCTATTTTTAAACATCCTTCATCTACCTCTTTTTTTGTTTCATGAATTGTATAACATTTTCTGCCTGAATTACAAATAGAATTAACGTTCGCGTACCCAGCATGGGGACTGGAGCTCCGGAGCTGCCTGTGTCACCTCTTACAATACAATCGGACAGTGCTGGGTCATTATCATAGTTTAAAAAACCTATTTTTTAAAAAGATCGTGATAGAACACGGTCGCGTTTTAGGTGAATTTTTAAGGTAGTCTCGCTATCGAGCGATATAACGGGCAAATATTTGTCAATGTTGGTATAGGCGCAACGGATAATGGTTGACATGTGAAACCTTTCGATATTTTTCCTCAAGACGACATACAATTTTCACTTCATCCTTTTATCTGTTTGTCGTACAAAGTTGTTGCGGGTGCTTCAAGTACAGGACAATTTCAAAGGCGGCTCACGTCGAAATTACAACTACGTTCTGATTAGGTTTTAGTTCGGTTTGGTGAGAAAAAGAAAAATATGTGACTCAATGGAGAAATATAGGAGAGCTGAAGGCTTCGTGGTGACTCGAAGAGCACGTCGAGCCGTCGAAGGTCGGACGTCGTCGCTGGGTGATGATCGTCGTTAGTAGTCCCCGATCCGCACTGAACCACCAGGGGGGGGGGGGGGTCTGAACCAATCAGACTTAAATAAAAAATGTGGAAGGGTATACGCCAGTTGTGAGCTAAGTAAGAACCTGACACATGGTTATTTTGCTTTGTGATGAACTGCCACAGCTTAATTATTTTGTACGCGATGTCTCCGTATGTCTCAGTTGCAATGTTGCAGTGCAATCACGGTAATGTTGGTTGGAAGCAGGTGCGAGGTGTTGTGAGATTTATAGAACATTTGTGACAGTTTAAAATTACTACGCTGTTATTTAGCCGTTATTTTCGAACGATGTGATTTTTCATTTCACTAAAATAATGGATTCGCCTAAGAGTTTAATTTCACACGTTGTTTTGTCATGTTTACATATGGTTTACAGCGGCTATTAGAGTTTAGGCAAAGCAATTTAATTAGATATGTTTCGAAAATTATAATTCTTGTAAATATGCATTTTTAAAGTATGATGTAAAGCATGTACCTTTTGGTTTCGTCGAAGGTTAAATGAATCTACGAAGATCAGTTATTTATTTCTTACAGTATTTTGAAACAGTATCGTGAATTTACGACATTATAATAACAATCTATACATTAAATAAAATAATAGAACCCGGTGCATCTGTACATTGTATTTATGAAAAATGCAGAGGAGCGATAAGAGAAAGTAATATCAGAGTATAAAACGATTAATATTTTTTTCTGTCTGTTTGTTCGAGCACATCTCTGAGATTCCTGAACGGATTTTAACTGGTAGATAAAGTTTGGCTTCACACAAAATATAGGCTTTATTCCATTTAAATCGGATCTAAGTATCCAGACTGAGAAGTTACAAGACAAATACTAATTGCTAGCTTCGAAGATCTACGTACTCACAGCAAGAACGAACAACAACGTTTAGAGTGAAAAACCTATATTCGACCTTTTGATTTACTTATTTATTTAAAAGTGGCGTGAAACCGAAACGGGAGCGCTGTGTTTATACCGGTATGTTATATTAATACATCGTGTTAGAATTACACATAACCAGTCCATTTTATTTGCGATGGACAGTTAGTTAACCAGTGTTACGCATTAAGTTTCAGAATGAATTCGCAGTGATGTACTCGTCCTAGCTTTTTGTACAAAGAAAATATTGTTTAGTACAAAATAAAATATATTCTAGAATAATTTCGTTTTGATATTTGTCTGGTATTGTTAAGATTTTTGTTCGATTTCATAAAAAGTGTACAAACGCAAGTCCGATTTGAATCATCTCCTTTCATTGATATCAGATATTTAATGTTTTAATTATCAATACTGCAATGTTCATAAAAATATTCGTCTATGATAGCAATTCTATAAATGAAATGTATTGGGTTCGGTAGTTCCTATATAAATTAATACCGTTGTGCAATATTCGGGAAACGGTATTATTACTGAATCTGAACGATTTGAATTTGAATCCGGCAATAGTTCGCTTCGGACAGTAGGAACTTGGCGTAAAGCGATCTATCCATCCCATAAGCATTTCTATGGGCGAACTTGTTATGCAAACTGTTCGGAACTTGCCCCTCGTTCGCGCGGGAATTATTATTGTAGGGCTTCGTTGTAATTTGCGGCTGTCAAAGTTGAGATTCCGTTTCGCGATATCGCGATAATTAAAAACGCGTTCGTCTTATTCTAGTCGCGTTGTGTCGTTAAGAAAAGCACAAACGGCATTATTTTTTGATGATGCAACATCACCATGCAACATTAAAACAAAATAGCGTAAAGCTCGTCATTCTACTCTTTATGTAATTTTCTGAAAATAAAATAAATATATTTCATAGCAGTGTAACACTTCATTACGATTGCTTTTTCTTTCCTAATTATATATACTATTATTTTATTGTCCGGAGGAAAAGGATTCTATATTTTATACATGTCACATTTATATACATACATGTCATTTTTATACATGGCACGACTTTAATATGTATTTATCATTTATCAGAGTTAACATTATGAAGGAAACATTTGAAAATATATACTCCTTTTACAATTGTTTTGAGTCAATAAAATGAAAGCGTGACAACGTAGTTCCATAAATTTTAAAGACTTATCACAAAATTATAAGTACTTCAAGGTCTTAGAATAGATTCCTACTGCCTTATTCAGAGTTCTTGTTTAAAAAATTGTTCAACGGTAGTTTAACTAAACACTGTTTACTTCTTAAACAAGGTGTTTAGGCATTAAGCAATTCAGAATGTCACTTAGACTGCAGTCTAACTAAAACCGTGTTTAAGCGTTATAATGGCAACATTCTGATCAAAAAATGTTTTAAAAAAACTCGAAAATATTTAATATCTGGCATCCAAATAATAAAAGTATGTATTTATATAATTACACACATATATATATATACATATATATATATATATATATATATATAAAATTTATATTTATTAAAACATTTGTGAATTTCTTTAATTTCATATAATTTTTCCATTACGAATGCGCTTCATATTAATAATTCGCAATTTATAAAAATCAATCTTTAACTTGATGACATAACATCATGCCTATGTTTAAATTGTATGACGGCCAAACAAGGTGTAAACAGTGTTTCTAATTTAAACAAGATTTCTGAATAGACTTTTTTGTAAACTCGCGTTAAACGCACGTTTTAAAGTTAGACTAGCGACTCTGAATAAGACGGTTAGTGTAAAATTTCATAACATTAAACGCTCCATGTCAATAAAAAAGTTTTCCACACTCATTTGCTAAAAGGTATCATTTATGGGATTCCGTTTGGCTATGTTTGATGGAGGTATTTTCCTCAGACACTGTTTCAAGTATAATTATGCATAATCGAAATGTGGCGTAAATAAGTAAACATTGGTATTTTTTCTACCTAAGAGGTTAGTTTTGGCAAATCAAGGGAGATCAAATAGGAAGTCAAAAAAACATTTTTTGAGGTCAAACGGAAGATCGTTGCATACAATAGAAAAAAATGTATAACGTGTAGCTTAACACTAAAAATTTTTTGATAATAGAAAAAAAGGCTCCAAAACTATGTATAAACTGAAGATTATAAACATAGTCATTGTTTAAATTTAAGATGGACAATAACAATCCAACTTTTTTATTATAAGAAAAATATGAACTAAAAATGAAAATCTTTTAAAAACCGAAAAAATAAATGTGACTATCGACAACGCTGTTTTATATTAATTTTTGGCTTATCTTTGAAGTACTAATAAAATTTATTATTATTCTCAGAAAACAATTAATAAATTTTGAGAAAAATTTGGAAAGTTTTGTGTCACACATGTTCTTTATAAAACTTGTATTAATATTAACACTAAATGAAAAATCCAGAATTCTACCTCTTTGTGTGAAGTTCACAGATATAAACATAAAGGTTCGACAAACGATTCGTTTTATTATAATATAAAAAGTAAGATATTCGATTTCATAAAATGTAAAATAAATACGTTGTAAAATCATGTGATTTGCTTGCAAAACGCGAGTTCATAGTCGAACTAGAGTAGTGAAGTTGACAGACAGACAAACAGACAATAGAGTTTCGTTTCTCAGGTTGGCACCGCATCCGAGCACGTCGAACCATTGTTGTCATCAGCGTCTCGCATGATTGATTGCCCGCACTTGTCTCCGGTTAATTAATTTAAATTTCACAACCAAACAAGCGATTGATAAATTACAAATAACTGCAGCCGTTTGATGAATCGTAATCCCGGTTGTGTTGGATACCGAAGAAAGGAGTATTGAATTATGTTGAATTAAACTTTGTGTCATTTACAAAATTTGCCGTAATTAAAATAACCACTTCCTGTATATTTACTCTCTATCTGAGTAATCTTGACAAAAGGTCAAGGTCTTCTTACTATGTTAATATATTATATATTAATGTGCAATTATAACGCAAAAAGGCTGCGCGGATTTTCATGATCTTTGATTTATTGAATTTGTCTCCGCTCCGAATAGCAGAGTAACTAATTAAAAATATGAAAAATGGACGAAAAGAAATAAGAAGAAAATTTGTATTCTCATACATTTTTCGTATGCAACATCGCCGATGACATGACAGAAATTAAAGTGTGGTCCGGGTCCGGTCTCTTATTATACACTCTTTTCCAGTTTGATAATGTGCACATTGTCAATGGTCGTGCCTGTTATCCCGAAAGTAAAAGTATGTTTGTATGGACGGTTGTCATACGCTCACGGTAGACGGATTATGATTGGGACTTTGACCATTCGACGCGGAATATTTGTAGATCGTTATAAGCTATTTATAGTATAAAAAATGTAAAAGTATGTTAGAATAGATGTTTGTCGTACGCGACGGCTGGACAGATTGGTGTAATCAAATTCGGCATGAAGGTAGATTATGTTCTTATATAAGATATAATAATAATATAATAAGATTATATTATATTATATAATAATATTACATTTTATGTAAAAAAATTATAAATACTAGTAAAAATGGTAATCTATTACTACTAACATCTATGGCTAAAAAGGACCAAAATTGGCATCAAGACCGCTATTAGAATAGCGAGATAGGGATCGGACCTTATAATGGAACTAGATTTACCATCGATAATAGGACCGTAATCGGGAACAGAATTGACTGCGAGAACGGCTACTACTAAAAATGAAGGGATTTAATCTACGCACACGCGAGTGACACCACGGGCATATCTGAATCATAAAAACAATTATTTCTGAATATCAGTTTACGCCCAGCGCGGACGGGTAACGGTTACATACATAATGAAAATTGTTTTCTTTGTCACTCATTCACATAAAAATTACTGAACGTATTTGTATGATACTTTGACCGTTCGATGCGGAATCACTTAGAGATGATTTTCGGAATATTATGATAATATGTTTGTTTTGATGTCCATTTGCACTATAAATACTAATTTGTTATCACTACTATTAATGTCTAAAGGAGGCCAAGATCAGTAGCGAGAATAGTATTGGAATCGAGAACGAACGGCAACCAGATCCAACAGTGAAACCAGAACTGATATCGAGAACAGGAGCATGATAGCGATCAAAATTGATAGAGAAGTGAGTTGGTAATACCAACTGATTTATCTATCATTTTCACGAATTTCTTCTTTTCTATACCAACTTGGTATAGAACAAGAAGGAATTCATTAATGTCCACGGGAGACTTGAAGTGGGATCGGGATTATAACACAATTCGTGGCCAGTTCCAGAAATTTGTAGTTCGTCCTACGTATAAGCATTAAAAGGAAAACGGCTCGTAGGTTAAACGTAGCTGTCATATTCTAATGGTAATTACAATAGAAGCGAAGCTGATGGGTAAAAATACAAATGAAATACAAAAGTCAGAAAGTGATAAAATTAAAATTGGTATTTGTATTGAGGATAACAATATGTATATAACAAAATATTTGGTATAAAAAAATGGGAATGCCTGTAAGCTCCTTCTGTGGTATAGAACTGTTTAGTCGATAATATGACGATATTTGCATCTGACAAGGTAAATCGTCGTTTCATATTATTTCTAGGCGTTCCACAAATTTTGGTAATTATTCAATATTTTGTACCTATGGGCAAAAAGGAGTCCTTGAGCTTTAAGTCCATTCTCTTCAAATTGAATCAGCATTTGAAATTTGGTAATGTAATCGAATAGAATTCATTAATGATGTATTTTAAATGTATTTTATTACACGAAACAAAAATATTTTCTATTTAATTCGATTTTATTGTCGTACAGTAATGGTTGGCAGATGGATATGAATATGGCCAAGAAATGAATAAAAATTAGAAATAACTATAAGACATATATAAGTTGAAGGTACATTATCTACAATTTTACAATTAATAGCATGCTCGGAATTTAAGATAATGAAACAAAATGATATAGAGAACTAAAAGAACAGTTTAAATAAGACTAAGGCGAGAATCGGAATAAGAGTCAACAGTGCGACTGAAATCTAGACTGAGAGCGGATCTGAATCAAGACTTGCAATAACATTGGAATCGTAACTGGTGATTATCATTGCGATCGAAAGTAGAATTGGAATTGGAGTGTCGAGATAGAAAAGAAGCTGGAGTCAAGAACGAAATCAGAACTGATTACGGATTAAACCAGGATTAATAGCGAGGATGAAGACGCGACTAGAAGAAATCAGTATGTTGGTGTAGAACAGAGGGAACTAGTTGTTATAACATCCCGACAAAACTAGCTTTATATATATATAAATCTGAAGAGTGTTTATGTGGGCTTATTGAAACAGCCACAACACGAGTGAGGTTATTACGAATTTTCAAGTGAGATACAACGCCTCTGTCACGTAATACAGGCCGACCCTAACCCGCGCACGCCTACACGTAACGCAACTTTGCCAAATAAGAGGGAACAATATTCGTTAAGAAATTACGACGCGGATATCCCATTACTCGGTGCTGGAGCAATTAACGTCCTTCTCGACTCGAACGCACTTTATGAAATCCTAAACCGTTTGAGTTACGACGGGCGGCGCAAAAGGCAAACAATATGAGCCAAGACTGGCAACACCGACGAATGGTGTTAAGGTCGAAATTTCAGCAACAATTTTGTTTGCTACAGAAATATCCGGAAATTACTTAATAAAATAGGCAATAGGCCAATTAGTTTAGAAAGGTTCGATATCAATAGATTAGATTATGAGTTTTATTTGAAATGTTACTGTGGTAGAACTATACTGTACAATTCAGTTGCAGCACAAAAATTGGCCAGCTTGAATGGTGAGATACCACACTCGCATAAAGTACCGACGTCAAGTAGCAGATTCCGCTTTTGTTTTCGTGCACCTGAGTGAGATTCTGATGGCCCACTTCTCCTTCCTTTTATCAACCCGATCCTCTCTATTAGATGTTATATTCCCTAACAAGAGACCGGCAACCCACTCTCCTCTGTGGTTGTGAGTGTCCATGAGCGGCGGTGTTTATCTACTCTCTAATGATTATCCAGTTTGTTTGCTTTTCGACTACGCTATAAAAATGATATTTTGATACATTTAATACATAAGAAATTCAATAGCAATTGTTCTTTGGACTTTGTACAAAATGAGTGTGTGTGATTTGAATGTGGCGATGGATGTAGCATTGTGACGTACAGGCAAAGAATTGCTGACCGTAGCTATTTCGAATAGACGATGTGAATCTAAATACGTATGCCTGCTCGCTGTAGAGATCTTGGTTTAACAGACCTAATTGGGGTTTATTTTCAAAAGTGATAGTGGGTTCATGGTTTAAGATAAAACTACAAAATTTTAGAACAAATGACATAATGAGTAGTTAAAATAGCAATTACATCTATAACATTTGATTTTAATTGTGTATAGCCAATATAGCCAAAGTTTAGAGTACTCTCTTACATGAAAAAGGATCAAAATTGAACTGTTAATAAGTTTCCTAGTCACAGGTGAGGATTCTGGTTGCCGTATGAAGTCATGGGCGTCAGATTGCTTTGACGAATCATAACATATGTGTCAACAATTCGATTGAACAGTTGTTAACTATCAGTGAAGTAGACGGGCATTAATATAGGCGCAGTATAATATTCATCTTATTTCAAAAATCTTTAAATTTTATTTTATTGATATCATCAGTTTCCTGCTTTCACCTTGCACTCCCATAACATCGCTACAATTTCTTATGGTGATAATTAACGTGACACCGTTAACGAAGGTGTAGTTACCGCCCAAGTTTCCATAGAGACAAAAATTCTTTTGGTTTACATGCGTTCAGTCCAACTAAAGACCAACACACTCTTCCATATTTGGATTAATTAGCCTAAACTTGTGGATGTAGTCTACGACGATAGAGAGTCTTTTCGGAAGCCGACTTGAATTACCTGTGACTGAAGCGGTTCGTGGTAACCAGACATTGAAACAATTTATAAATGTAACTCAAAAGCGTAATAAGTTTGTAATTACTCAGCAATGCTGTCTTTCTACCAATGTGGGTTACCACTTCATTCTAAAGGCGTAGCTATCAATTTTCCTCCCGCTTTGGATCCCCTCTCATGTTTATCTGGTATTGTATTTCATGCAAGACATGCTCTATGTAGTGCTGGATCATATTCGTTTGAGTATTTCACCTTTATCGTTAAAAATTTTGATGTTGATATGTATACCTGTCAAGAGAAGTTTTCGTTGTCTATTGCTTTATAGCTTGATGTCAATTGTTATAAATCTTTTATTGACAGATATTGGAAAAAGCAGAGTTACTTTAAATAGTTTAAAAAGAACGCCACGGCTTTTGCAATAAAATATATATTTTTGTTAATCACTCTATTTTTCAATTTCTATACATTTAATATTCTTTAAATTGAAATATATTTTTTACTTTTAGTTCGGTTATATACAAAAGCGTGTTTTTAGTTTTTCTTAAACCATTATTTATTTTACTTTTAGTTCAATTTACCATTAGTGTGTAATTTTTAATTTTTAAACGGTAATTTAATGAGATCTTAATTACCTCTCTGCCATAGGAATGAATAATTTACGCGCCTGTTGGCTTCCTTGATTTTGTCGCCGTTTCTCCGGCTCCTTCTCTTCATTATTATTACATCAATCCTTCGTCAGAGTGAGGTTTGTAGTGTTTACCTACAATTGGAATATATTCGATATAACTTGTTGCAAAACTAGGGTGCACAATATTTTATTCAAAGTCGTTAACTTATGGGAAAAATATAATTTTGTGCTTGCTGTCTCTCCTGATGTGAGAGCCGTTTTTCAGGCTCCCTCCGAAAAAAAAATATTTCATGTCCCGTACCTTTAAAAAAGTACACTACTGAGTATTGGGATATATACGCTAATCCCTGAAGATCCTGGTGGAAAATGGGACAAACTATTTAAATTGTTGCATTGTCATCGGTTTTTGATGTGGGTAAACTATGAAATTAAGGCTACTTTTAGAAGAGGGGAAAATAACGTTCAAAGATTCCGTTGCATACAAATAAACAAACATATATACATACCAAGTAAATTAAAGCGTGTCGAAAATGGCGGGACACAGTTTGTATTTTACTTTTTTCTTATATGTCGTCTATTTAATGGTACCACAATTAGATAGATACATACAGCATAACTAAAATGATTTTTCTGCAAGTTTTATTTACAACTTACGAAAAACTTGTTCCCCGGCTGAATATGAACACAATTGCCTATTAAAATGTAATTAGGATTAATGATTATTTTGTATGAATTTGAAATTGAATGATTATTTTTTTGTTTTAAAATTATTTAAATCATGGCTTTTAATTTATTTTGAAACAATACAATAAATAAGAGCATTTAATCAAATCACATAACAATTTCTACGAGAGTGAATCCTTTAAAACAATTTCGGGGGTGACGATTTTGCAGCGAACAAGATTGGGGTGGATTAATGGAATGTGCGGGCGAAATAATCAGGTTATTTACTGAACGGTTTAAGAATTTCGATACAATAGCTTTTGAACGATAAAATTGCAAGATTTTGCAGTTCCGTGGCTTAAAAGTAAGACTGTTAAGTCCTGTTTAAATTTGATAATTTAGGGCGATGTCTTTTGGGGTCGCGGAAAGAATAGATATGATAGTAAATTTTAAAAACATTTTACTGTATAAATATATCTGAAAGCTACCACAACCATTGTAAAAATTCAATTATTTGCTTATAAACATAACAACATGAAGGAAAAATAGGTTAGAAAAATTTAGCAATTTTTAACGTCTTGTTTCACTTTAAATTTGTATCCCCTAAGGTAATGGAAAACGCGTAGAAGTACAAAGTTGTAATTAATTTGAAAACCTATGTCTACGGTTCCTTGACGCCGTAAAAAATCAATCTTCTGAATTAACGTAATCTAAAAACGGCCATTTATGCCGTATACATTTGACATTTAAATCAAGACCTAAAACTACTTCCCTTTGTTCTAGAATCATGAAATTGACAAAAGAAGGTTTTACAGCACAGGTAAAGGAAAAATCTGAAAAGTCTTAAATTTTAGTAGTATAATTTTTTAAAGTGTGACATTTGCAGCCGCAGTAATGACGTATAGACCGATGTATGAGAGAAATATTTTTTAATTTTCGCCATGAAATTTTAACAGATAATAAAAATTTAGTTGAATAATTTATTGAAAATCTTTATCTGTTTCGAAAACATACAAAAATCGTCATAACTTTTGATGGTTGGGATATCTACATACATAATTAAGTTTGTAGGAAACTGTAGGGCGTCTTATGCCCCACGGTGGCTAAATAAATATTTGTACTCTCTAGCGAAAATTCATATAAATTTCAACAACAAATTAGTTCATAACTTTATATGGCTCTGATTCTAGTGGCGTTAACATTGTGATAGGCGAGTAAATTCAAAATCTGTAAGGAGAGAGTATTTGTTATTCTGTTCATAGACTCAGGCTGCCCAAGGAGAGTAGGACCCGAGAAATTTGGAACTACTCATTTCAGTTCAAAGGATATCTCCTAGGACTGATATGTTCTAAGAAATGGATGCCTTGTTTAAAAGCCGAAGAGATGGTAGCACTTCCGCAACTTGGGCGTCGTGGGCCGAGCCGTGGAGCTCACGACGCTACTATGCACTCTTTAAATAAAATTCTTTTGAGTCGAGGATTTTTAAATAATGTAACAATAAAATAAACTTTTAAATTTTATTTACAATTTTCCAGAGGGCAATAACGTATTAGTCGTTGAATGCAATCAGGTTATTAAAAATGTGCCGTAAACATAATACGTATTGAGCTAAACTCAAATTATGCCGGGGAAAAGTTTTATCGTATTTTATATACAAATTCAAGACAAATTTTCATCATATTTTATTTTCATTTAATTATGATATATATGCCATTTTGTTTAAAAACTTGTTACCATTTTGTAAGTGGTGACATAATGCCATTGCTGTAGAAATTTGGAACTTTTGATCAAAAATTGACCAGTAGTTTTGACAGTCTTTTCTTGATGTTAACCTAACAAACACTACCTAAGGAATTCTGAAGAGACCGAAAATGGTAAATCTGAGGGTCCAAGGTCATAACTATGTGGTGAATGCATTAACACTTCCCAACCAAATTTCTTTATATTTGCTGAGTGGCTAAAGATGTGTGTGGTCTAATATTATCATCGTCAAGAACAACACCCTTTCTATTCATCAATTTCGTCCGTTTTTTCTACATCTTGTTTGAGTCTTATCAGCTATTGGCATTAGAGATCCAAGTCCATGGTTTTGCTCGGCAAAACTCATAACGAAGAATGCCCTCCCAATCCCACCATACACAATGCATGAACTTATATGATATTTTTCGTATGTTCTTGTCATAGATAATCTATTTTTCATCAATAATGATCAATATTTTCAAAAACAGTTCGTTTTAATTGAGAATGGCAAATGAGTACACGATTCAATAAATTTCTTTCAGTGACCTCGTGTGGGACCCAAGTATTGAGTTTTGGTATATCCAGCTTTTCTAAAATGGATCTAAACTCATGTTCTGTGGTCAGTCCTCGCCTATTCAGCTATGTCCTAAGAACTAATATGTTATTCTCCTCATTTTACCTAAATGGCATCGACTTTATTAGTGTCAGGTCAACCAGAGCGAGGTTCATGTTTGACATCAAAATTACCGGAATGAAAAACGCTTGAACCAGTTTTGTGCTACTATTAACACCACATTAAATCCATAAACGTCATAACTTTTTTTGCGGCTTGTATAGTGATTTTCTTGTAATAAAACTTTAAATAATAATATCGAATTTCTACGCTAGATTCATCTATTTTTCTTTGTTATTATAAAGTTATATTACTGTATATGCTAAAGTGTAAACTGTAGTAGGACGAGGTGAAATCCTATGAATTGAGCGAATTTACTTAATTTTATACCTTTTTAATTACATCGTATAAGACATTTGTCCTGTAAATACATATTTAAAATGTATCGTTTGATAGACATAAACCATTTTTGACTTGAAAGTGAAACTTATGAGTAAGAATATACAGGAGATATCAGACACCAAACCAGTATTTCTCTTGGTTGTAATCACTAAAGATTTTTTAATTCATAATTTATTTATTTATTTATAAACAATTTGTTATGCACAATTATAGAATATGTTTATATATTTTAAATGTTTAAAAAGTTTTTATAAATAACTACAAAAATTACACAACTAACAAGCACACAGGCACGCTGCATGCAAGCATGCACGCACGCACGCAATCATGCACGCAAGCACGCACGCACGCACGAAAGCACGCACGCAAGCATCGCAGCACGCACACACGCACGTACCGGTTTGGGTATAGTTTTATTTTGAAGTAAGCTTTTTATAAGTTGTGGAATATGAATGTAGAAAATATGGAAAAATGTTAGTATTTAGTACATAGTAAAAGAATCCATAGAGCGATTTACCAAATACCAATCGGATTTAATACATACATGATCATTCTTGTATTTTAGTACATGTAATAGTGTATCGATGATGTCATTAAAATAATTTACAAACTTTCAGTAAAACAACAATTGACTTTTCGTATTAAATCCTTTTACTTACTTCCTAAGATTGTTTAACAATAATAATTATGTTTTGTTTGAGCAACACTGCATCATGCAGATTCACATAAATTGTAATGTTGTGCCATTCATATTATAGTGATGTTTAACGAGACATGGTCACGGGAGTGTATCGAAAATGTAGAAATATTTCCCGAGGCTGTCATCATGTTTCGCACTTGTTTACAGGCCGGGCTCTGGCCAGGGCCGCAAATTGGAAACGTTGGCGCTTTCGAGTATCCATTTGACGCTCAGCGCTGAAGCTCTACCCAACGAGCGGTGGAACTCTACGTGCCAAAATGTTTCGTATCTAAACGCGGATCTCGGATATAGCGCTTCGAGCGCTTTCAAGGTTGTGACGCCAACATACCGGCTTACGAGAGGTGGGCTACGTAAGCGGATGTGCCTCGCGTCGAGATCTCGGTATGGAAGCAATTTGCAGTTGCATATAAATTAATAAGAACGTGGGATTTCATAACGATCGGCCCCGTGTCGAAGGTGGAATTTTGTGGTATATCTTATATTGACTGTATGCTCTACAGAGCTTCAAGAGAACGTGTGTTACGAGTGAAAATAGAACCTGTTAACGATCATCTTGTGGTTTGACTATGCAAAAATACGAGTTTTTAATTTTAATTAATAACCTAAATATTCCTTTTCATCGGCTGGCTCTTCACTCCCGTCACTAATCTAGACCTGCACTCCCCCCCTATAATTACGCTCTTTCGGTGTATAGAGACGTGTCCCTTTCAGTCATTGTGACTGGCTCAAGGTTGAGCGAAGTTGATGATGATAAATCTAAATATCCACTTTTATATTTTCAAAGTTCAAAAATGATGCAACACAAAAATAAACGTTAACCTCCTTTGGATAACTTAAATGAAGTATTTCAAAAAGTATTTATCATAATATGTATGTAAGGACATGTGCTTATGTAAAGAGTTAATACAATTCGGGGTGAGTATTAGATATAAACAGATGCAACAGGCCACGACTAAAGCGCGTTAAAGCTGCAGCGGTGCGGACGCCGCTGCATTAAAACTGCGGTTTGAGAAGTAATTTGCGAGCGTACATCGGCTAAACTATTCAACATAAACACTGTTGTTAACTTTAAGTGTGGTGGTACATCCACTATGCAAATAAACTGAAAAAGAAGTCACTCACCAATAATAAGACTAGTCCATTACATCAATTGTTGTTTGATCCAAGTTTGATTCTCCCTGATCTCTTAGTGACCGTATTAATACGCGGTTCATACCACAGTGGTTTGAAACCACTTGTATGCTATTCAAAAACAAAAAATAATTTTTGTGTTTAATTTAAAAATCCGCTTGATATTCTCTAAATATTCTGCGCTCTCTGCATTCAACTCTGTGGCCGGATGCCATATTTATGGAAAGTCTTCATATACCTCAGCATAAAAACAACATAATTATTTAGAATAATTTTATTATGAAATAAATATTATATGATGTATTTCAATTGTTGACAAGAACATATTGCTAGGCAAAGTACGACCCCATTGCCTCCATCCTATTACGCAGAGCAAATATATAAGTTGCACGCGGAGGGTATGGTACAGCAAGACATGGCACTAATTAATCGATAAGCAATTACAACGCTTGGCTAAGTTATATTAAAATTATCGGTAAGGTTAGTGTGGTTTCATTACAAAGTTCTTAAAAATTCGAGCTTACTTGTGGGTTAACCAGGATGAGAGGATAACAAAAATCTTATTCCATTCATGGTATTGTCTACTGTTCTTAGATAGGATTTCAAAGTTCCTTTGTTTTCACCCGGCTATAACAAAACGAAAACAAGAGTTATGATTATAAAGACTGACTTAAATACATAGACATGTATTTAAGTCGGTATGTTCACCTGTTCCCTGTATAGCTCTTTACCTATTTGTTATAGTTTGACAATGAGGTGTCGTTAGCTTCAAGGTGGAGTTCCTTGTATCATAGACTATGCAAAGTCGTATTAAACACAATATGGGGAATGAGCTTGCATAGTACGCTAAACAATAAAGAGTAAAACACAAATGTATAACATTTAGTTTTGATTTAAATATTCCTATAGTAGTGGACGATATAAATCGATATCTAAAAATATCGATATACATACGCGATATATCGCTTCAATCCGATATTATCGAATCATCTAGTATCGAATGTAATATCGATATATTTCATCTGATATACCAAATATCTTGTCACATTCTATTTTTTTTATCTACCTATTCAGACGCACATGTTCTTACATAGAAGAGAAGCAGATTGCAAGCCAAAAGGGTAAATAAAATTTTGTTTTTAGAGGATTTGGAGAAAAAGTACCGGGATTTATGATGCTAAACATGCCTTTTGGGTCGTATGGCCTTGTTTACTTTTCGTATGATTTATAAATAAAGTTGATTTGTTTCATCTCTAAATGTTTTGACTCATATTATCCTGATCCCTATTTAATATTATATTAGATTAGTTAAATACAAGTTATTACTTACGTTTGATATTTTAAATATATCGATATATTTCTTCGATATCGTAAAGTATCGATAGAACACTACGATATATAATATCGAAAAAATATCGATATTTTCTACATATGAATCCCTATATTCCTAAATTGTGCAATTAATTACAAAATATCACTTTGCATTTGGTACTCTTGCTTATAACCATTGCCTTTTAGCGATACATCCTTTTTATTTTCACCATTTAGTTATTTTTCCCATCGTAGAGGCATAGTTTACTCTTAATTTCGCTTTTATTATATGAAGTAAGCCGTAAATATGAATCTGAGTTACGAAGCCGTTTTGTCATAAACGAAATGTTCATGGCGATCGTTTGTCTTCCTAGTCATCATCTAAATATAAACAAGCTGAACAAATTTTCCTGTAATTTAAATTTTGATCTATGTAAAGTGCCAGTTAACTATTTATAAGAAAAGAATAAGTGATAGCACTTTTATCGAATACGAGTTGTGTATTGTTATTGAAAGCTAAAATGAATTCACATTTCGAATGATGTTATTTAATTCACACAGACGGACGTCAAATCGGTTGACAGATTGCGCAGTCGCAACCTAATAACAGGGTAGCTTAAAAGATACGGCATCTCGTGGTTCCCTCGAGCCCTTAAATATATAAAGCCTGACACACACAGCAACTTTTAACGAGAGTAGATTCTCATCTGGCTCGCGAATTCCACCGTTTCGCGCGGTAACCTGAATTAGTTTTGGGACTCGATTTTTCATATTACATTATGATTTTGTAACCGACTGACGTGGTGCGTCCGAGTTTCTGCGAGTTGGCCCGTGTTTTGGCTTCTGACGAGGCCTCATGTCTCGTTTCGTACGATGTCTCGTCTGCCACCTACACACGGCCATTTGCGTCAGTTAACTTATATGAGAAATAAATTAACAAATTATTCATTGACTCTCCCACATCGATATAAAATTTAATATTATATGAACTACATACTGCCGTGGCCGGGTAGAAACGCCCGGTTGTCAATATGCGCTGGAATTATGTCTATTCTTTACGTAACACTTCTATGAAAATAATGCGAAGACAAGACAATTTAGAAGTATAATGCACAATATTTAATTTTAATACAAATACATTTTTTAATAACGTAATCTTTGAGATATATAACATTTTTTTTAATATAATGAAATGTATTTTCTGTTCACAACATCGCCCGGGTGGACAGAGTATACTTTTTCACGTTTTATGTTGACTGATCTTACTGTCGAATTCGATCTCGATATCCCTCCTGATCCAAGTCCTGGACACTCTTTGACCCTGATCCTAGTTGATTTCAATTCTAGTCTCATTTTAAATTTCGGCCCTGGTTTCGCTGTCAATTTTATCCTAGACTCGATCTCGTTTTAATTCCCGTCCCGTTTTCAATTCAGATTCCACTATCACTAATTAATTATAATAATAAATCACTATTGCGATTTGGGCGAAGTCGGAGGCAGATGCTATAAAATCAAAATAAATTCTATTTATGTTGTACTACTCGTAGACGGATAGCTTTTTCTGAGTGAAATAATTTTAACAATAATCGCTTTTACTCGTTTCTGCAAACTCAAAAGTAACAGTATAATAAAATTGATAGAAAGGAATGGCCCGACACGCAGATATGTGTGTGTGCTGTAGCACTGCAAAAGGCCGTAGTTCAGCATCGGCCTCTGCTCAGAACGCAAATGGCTGATTTTCAGTCACAGCAGGAGGAACCGCGGCCCGACGAGCGATGTAATTTACGCAGTTACCGTACGACCTCGCACTACGTTCATTGCTTTACTGCTGGCGGTTGTCTTCGGCCCTCGTGACATTTCAAAGCCAACAACATTTTGTGCAAATAAACAATAAAACAAAAAGGCTTTTAATAGTAAAACGATAACATTATAATACATGAATTAGTGAACTGAAGACCACACTAATAAAATAGTGTAAGATCCCAGAGCGATCAGATATAACTTACACACAGATGAAATCTTATGTTCCCAGTAGCCTCTCATGTGCTCTGAATACGAAATAAGTGTAATTTCACTTAAACTATGGATGATTTTATATATATTTTGTAGAGTATTATTCTGAAATAGTATCTTAGCTGTCAGACACTTTTCATGGACCAGAACTTTTGTCAGACGCTTTAAAGCTCCACAATAAATAAACGAACTTTACTTATTTTCACATGTCTGATTTTATATATTATTATAGTAACTATTACAAAGTTATATTTCATCAGTCACACAAATTGTAGTGACCAGACATCGCCTAAACACAAAATTAGCAGCTGAGTACGAGCTTGAGCACTATGCACATGCGTATCAGAGTAAAAAATTTAAATATTTAAAATACTGCTTTCGATCCAAGATTTTTGCATATCTATTTCAATAAGATAAACTTTCAATTAACGTAATAATTAATATATATTATAGTAAATAAATTTATTGCATATATTTGGGATAATCAATTCGGAGATATGAGGAATTGTTTTTTATTTTATTGTAGAATAGATATCAGTTGGGATAATTAAAAAAAATGAATTTTATTAAAAAATAAATAAGTATGATAAATTACAGCAAGTATTTGTACATCTTTAAATCATCATAATAATTGTCACAATCGTTAGAATTTTCATCATTTAACCCACCCTGACACCGTCTATTCGAGTTATCATCCTCATTGTCAATAGTGATGTTGTCATTGCTGGCAGCTTCTTCTTCTTGCAATGAAGTTGTACCTGGTAAAGTTCGTTTATTTTTTGTGGAGCTTTAAAGCGTCTGACAAAAGTTCTGGTCCATGAAAAGTGTCTGACACTTAAAATACTATTTCAGAATAATACCTACAAAATATATGTAAAAATCAGGCATGCAAATTTAAGTAAAATAACACTTATTTCTAGTTACCTTTTTAGGTAAGAATGGTGAACGTTAACACGAAACAGTTTGTGTCAACCTCGGTGTGGCACTGTACATACTACATAAATTGATACACACGTACACAACATATTGTTTAACTAAAATAATTATAATCTTGTCTTGATAAAGAAAAAGTAATTAAATACGAAAACACAAAAACATAGTTCGCGTAAACGTCGGTGTCATGATATTACTTTTCCATCAAACTTTATTCTTCTTCACAGCGTCGCGACACACGGAGTCCGGATACGCCACATCACTCCACTCCTGAGACCGTTCTACGGGCGATAGTAATCAGGGAATCTAACTGTGCGTCCTGAACGTGTTCTTTTATATTTCTATGTTCCGGGTTTTGTTCTGGGACTGATTTAGGCTCTCTGGTGGCGGTGGGGCAGTATTTAGTAATTCGTCGTCGACAATGTAGGCCGGTTTTATTCTTTCGATTGATACTGTCGTTCGTTTTCCATTGACTAAAATGGTTAAGATTTTGTCCCTCTTTTAATACTTCGTGTGGTCCCGTATATGCAGGTTGAAAACTGCTACGTATGGTGTCCTCTCTTAGAAAGACGTGAGTTGTCGTAGCTAGATCTTTGTAAACAAAGGTAGTGCGTTCGTCATGACGTGATACTGGGAATGGTTGGAGTTTTTGAACAAATGAGCGGAGTCGGGCTATATAGTCCGAGATGTCCGTTATTTTAGTAGGGCTTGGACTTATAAATTCTCCTGGTAGCCTGAGGGTTTCCCCGTATACCAGTTCGGCGCAGGATGCTTTTAGGTCGTCTTTATATGCGCTTCTTACGCCCAACAGGACCAGTGGTAGGCATTCTGTCCAATGTTCGTTTGCATGGCATGTAATAGCTGTTTTCAGTTGGCGGTGAAAGCGTTCTACCAGACCGTTATAGGCTGGATGGTATGCTGTTGTTCGTCTGTGGTGAAATCCAGCTACTCTCGCCAGATGTTGAAATAACGTGGATTCGAACTGTTTACTGCGATCGGTCACTATATCTGTTGGGCAACCGAATCTTGATATCCAGCAGGTTAGTAAGGCAGTGGCGACAGTCTCAGCGTTGACATCTGTGATCGGTATCGCCTCTGGCCATCTCGTGTATCTGTCAATAGCTGTAAGAGAGTAACGATATCCTTTGGATATGGGCATTGGTCCGATTAAGTCTATGTGAACGAATCGGAAGCGCGCCGAAGGTGGCTCGAATGTGCCTGTTGGTGGTACAACATGGCGAGTTACTTTGGTTCGTTGGCATTGTAAACATTTTCGCGTCCAATCTCTGCAATCTTTCCTGATCCCAGGCCATACGTAGCGTTCAGCAACTAATTTCAATGTCACGTTCGAGCCTGGGTGACTTAGAGAATGTAGACAGTTGAATATTTGGCGTCGTAAGCTAATGGGAACAAAAGGTCTTTGGGCTGGTGTACTGAAGTCGCAATAGAGGTCTGTTTTTGTTCCAGGTACGTGTATTTTCTGGAGCTGTAACGCAGAGCCATCTTTCAGGATCTGTTCCAACTCGGGGTCGGATTCTTGTGCATTAGCTAATTTCAAAGTCTACGACATTGTCCAGTTGTTCAATTCTTGACAATGTGTCTGCTACTACATTGTCGCCCAGATATATGTCTGATATCCGTAGAAAATTGAGATATGAAGTCGAGATGACGGTATTATCTGGGTGAGCATTTGTCCTTGCGTTTTGAAAGCGTGACAAAGTGGCTTGTGATCTGTGTAGATAACAAAGTCACGCGCTTCTAGCATATGGCGAAAGTGTTTTATTGCTTCATAAATCGCTAAGAGTTCGCGATCGTAAGGGAATAATTTCGCTGTGCCAGACTAAGTTTATGGGAGTAAAATGCTAGGGGCTCCAAGCTTTGTCTTTATATTGTTGAAGAACTGCTCCCAAAGATGTGTCTGAAGCATCTGTGACAAGGCTCAATTTCACGTCACAGTCTGGGTGTGCAAGGAGAGATGCATGACATAAACTATCCTTGCAGGTGTTGAATGCTTTAGAGCCTCCTATGATGTTTATTGGGTGCGAATTTTAATTGAACCAGTGAGAAGGGTATTGAGTGGGGCTTGAATTCGTGCTGCATCAGGTATAAAATGACGGTAGAAATTTATCATTCCTAAGAATCTACGTAGTTCCTTCAGTGTTTTAGGTATAGGCAAGTTTTTGATGGATTCCACTTTTTGTTCCAGTGGCTTTGTTCCTTTGGCTGATATGTTATAACCCAGGAAGGTAACATTATCTGCTCCGAAAACGCATTTTCTGGTGTTAATGAGCATTCTATATTCTCTCATTCTGTCGAATATTTGTTTCAGATGTTTTTCGTGTTCTTCTTCATCTTTCGAGTAAACTAAAAAATCGTCGAGATAAGCGAAACAGAAATTAAGACCTCTTGTAAGTTCGTCGACAAGTCTTTGGAACGTTTGACCTGCATTACGTAAACCAAATGTCATATACGGGAACTCATATAAACCAAACGGAGTCGTAATGGCGGTTTTGGGATATCTTCTCCGTTTACTGGAATTTGGTTATAGGCTTTGACCAAATCAATCGTCGAGAACACCTTGGAACCCGTGATATTGTGAGAAAAATCCTGAATATGTCGGATGGGATATCGATCGGGGATGCGTGCAATTTAACATCCTATAGTCGCCACAGGGTCTCCATCCTGATTCCTTCTTCGGTGCGAGGTGAAGGGTGACGACCAGCAGCTTTCGGAAGGTCGGCAGTACCATTTTAAGCATAGCTTCGAATTCGCATTTAGCTATCTGTAATTTGTCTGGCGCCAAGCGACGTGGTGGACTGGACACAGGAGGGGCCGGGGTGGTTTTATAGAAATGAACAGTGTTATGCTTGGGACTACGTAAAGTGCCTGAAGGTCGAGTTATATCGGGAAATTTCGCTAAAAGTTTGTCATATCTTGTATCACCGAGCAGTATTTTCACTGAAGATATCGTGCTGGATGATGTTGCATCTGACCCCGATGTAGAAAGAGTTGTGGTGTTGTCGATTAAGCGGCGGTTTCTGATATCCACCATGAGATTGTAAAACTGAAGAAAGTCTGCTCCAATTATAGGTTTGGTGACATCAGCCACGACAAATCGCCACGGATAGGCTCGACGTAGTGATAAGCTTAACTCCAGGTTGACGTAGCCGTAAGTATTTATAGTTGTTCCGTTTGGAGCACTCAATTGATAGGTAATCCTTGTACGTCGCTGTTACACGGCCGAGCGCGGAAAAACGCAAAGCTTGTTTCCGGTGTCTACGAGGAATTGCATTTTGGTGCAGCGGTCTGTTACAAACAGGCGACCAGGTGCGTTGGGGCAGCCATCTGTCGCCATTAGCGACTGCCCGGTGTGTTTTCCGCCTTGAAGTCGCATGGTTTGACACATTTATTGGCCTTGTTCGCATATCGGGAGTGATACCAGTATATAGGATATTTGTGGTAGCTAGAGTCGAATCTGGTACAAGACTTGCTGCGTGAGCGTCCTTGGGGTAGCCTTTGGTCGCAATTGGCGAAAGGAATGAGTAGTCAGCTGCCTCATTTGACGTCTGAGTTCAGCTATTTCATTAGTTAAGTCCTCTAGTGTAGAAGCATGGGCTGATACGGTGGAAGTGGACGCGACTTGTAGGGATGGAGGAGCTATCTCGTGTACTCGGTCGGCCAAATTGGCGAGCAACTCCAGAGTAGTTGCTGTCTGCCCGGCGATGACTGTTTGTATATTTTGTGGTAAGCGGCTTGTCCATATTGTGATGAGTAAGTCCTTGGAGATGTCAAGACCGGCCAGGCCTTGTGAGTGGCGGAGAAATTGCGAAGGTTTGCGGTCGCCAAGTTTCTCGTGCATAAGAAGTTGCTTTAGTTTCCGCTCTTTCGAATCTGATAGACGTTTGACAAGTTCTGTTTTTAATATTTCGTATTTGCCAGTCGTTGGAGGGTTTACGATAATATCTTTGACTTCTCGTAGATGCGTTTGGTCTAACTGTGCGATGACATAATTATATTTTGTTAAATCTGTCGTTGTTCCGGCGTTCATAAACTGACCTTCGACTTGAGCAAACCTTATTATAGGTTTTTCAGGCCAAAACGGTGGAATTTTTGTAGTAAGTCGACAAATTTCGTTAGACGTGCCGGGTGAGGCAATAAAATCATATCCGGCATCTTCATTGTTTTGTGTTCTTGGCATTTTAATAAAATATTTATATTTTGCTATATGTATATTTTAGCGATCACGTCGGGGTCACCAGTTTTAGGTAAGAATGGAGAACGTCAACACGAAACAGTTTGTGTCAACCTCAGTGTGGCACTGTATATACTACATAAATTGATACACACGTACACAACATATTGTTTAACTAAAATAATTATAATCTTGTCTTGATAAAGAAAAAGTAATTAAACACGAAAACACAAAAACATAGTTCGCGTAAACGTCGGTGTCATGACATTACTTTTTTTCAAACTTTATTCTTCTTCACGGAGTCCGGATACGCCACACCTTTCTCACCTGGTTCCTGCCCAGGTGTCACAGGGCGAGCTCTTAGGCGATAATTAAAAAAATAATTTTTTTATCAATTATAATTTAACGACATGGAATTAGATAACCATTTTCAATAAGAAACTATGTGCCGTAATTCTAAAGCTAACAAAAAATACTAAATTAATGGATTTTTCACAAGAGATTGAATTTTTGTTTTGCATAGCCGACTGACGGAAGCCATTTTTTTAATTACTTTGATGTTTTTTTTTTAATCATTTATACCTCTTTAAACAATTTTTCGAAGCACACATAATGAATCTTCATTAAATTATCTGTACAATGGTTTGCAAATTTTCCCACTTTTGGGAAAATATTATTAACGAGATACAGCCATAGAAATAGTTGCTGACAGGAGACAAAAAAAATTTTACAATCGCAAGGCACTATGAAATACTTTCGCATTATTTGTTGTGTAATTAATAAGATTATTTTACATATGAATAGTTAAATCAGAATGGAAAAAAATACGAATACGGTTATTGTGTTTTAATTTATAGTGAATTGAATTATTAAGGTGTTTAACACTCATATATAGTATACTTTACGCGCTTTACGCCACTTTCAAATATGACATTTCTATATGTAGATAAGAAGTATGATAAGATTGATAGTTATTATATAGTGACGTCTTACAATAATAGTTATTACATAGTGAATAATAAAAACTTGATAAAAAAAGCAGGAACTAAAATTTCAGTCCGGCAGCGGCGTTTACGCATTCAAGCATTGATGTTTTATTCTTATAAAAAAAAGTTCCAGAGACACAATGACATGCTACTTATTACAGCGGAAAGTTTTTTTGAATAACAAATCTTATCTGCTATAAACCAAAGTTCTTTATAGAAATAAACATATATCAGGGTATAAAACTTTCATTATTTGTAGTATAATTTTTTATTCGTTAGGCATAAATTTTATTTGTTAGAATAAAATTAGTTTGGAATAATTTTTGACAGATTTTCTTGTCACAAAGAAAAAAATATTTATAAAATTTTGAATTAAATAAAATTAAATGTAATCTAAAACTTAATAGAATTATAAGTTTAAATGCAATAGTTACAAAAACGATACGTTTAGTTACAAAAACGTTAAAACAAACGCTTTTAACATATTTCCGCAAGATCCATTTTCGAATCGAGTTATCGAAAACCAGCCAAGTGCGAGTAAGACTCGCGCACCGAGGGTTCCGTACTAAACTGTAGGTATATGAGTAAAAGTTCACCCATCACGACAATCGAGTCATAGTTATGGTATTTTTATTGCAAAATGAAATCCATAACATTACAATGGAGAAAGCTGGAGGAGCATAAATTTAAGGCAAAGGTCTCTTTATCCTTTCAGTAATCATTTATTTCATATTAACACATATTATTTATTTTATAATATAACTAAAATACCTACACTAGCCTTGTAGCAGTCTTGCAAAATATCTTTTATTAAAGTTATTTATAAACAAAATTATTTAGTCACTATTTAGAAATCTGGTTCAAAAATACAAATTAAGTATTAAATTTGAACCAGATCTGTAAATGGTGACTGAAAAAGGTATGAATAGTACCACATTGGACATTGGAGTTCAAAAAAACGTTATCTATAGTTGTACTACTTCTTGTAGTGATAGTGTTTATTAACGGAAACATGATTATGGATGGAAAATATGTGGAAATTACATTTTAGGGATTCATTCTAAAATCGATATTGAAGTCTCCCACAACATTCAGACGAGAACATGAAGTATACCTATTGAAGTTGCTGCTGTATATTGCTGTATTTATGCATTCTATTGCAACATTAATTTGACAATGTGGTGACTTATATAGAGTTCCCACACTGACATTAAACATTTCAAAATGCATGCATTCACAATGGCCGTTTGCAGCGCCTGGGTTATTTAAAGAATATATTTTACAGGATCCATTTGTCACGGCATCCTTAAGATTGCGACGTACATACGCAATAAAATGTTGTCCCCTCCCCATACTTAGAGATAAGTCGCGGTCATTGCGGTAATTACAATTATGTTTATAATTTATTTTTTCAAAGCTTAAAGGCAATTAGATCTAAGTATTTGATATGAATTTTAACTTGATACCTCTACGCGTTCATGAGGAAAAGGTTAATAAGTTCATAATTAAAAAAAAAATATTATGTGATATAACTAAAAGTTTAAAGTTTTCGAAATTTTCCCTTTATGTATGCTATAAAATGTTGCTTCGTGCCAAATTTCAAGATTCTAGGTCGACTGGAAGTACCCTATAGGTTTTGATTCCCTTGCGAGTAGTTGCAAGTTTCAAAATATGCGGCTTAAATTGCTGTTTCTTTTGATTGCGTTGACATAGAATTTGGATTTTCTCACAGCTTAAAGGTATTTGATATGGATTTCAATTTAATACTTCTATGCGTTCATGAGGAAAGGTGTAGTAAGTTTAAAATTATTAAAAATATTTTTATTTTGTGATGTAACTAAAAATTTATGGTTTTCGCAATTTTTTCGTTATCTGTGCTATAAGACGTTGCTTTGTACCAAATTTCAAGATTGTGAGTTCATGGGAAGTACCCTGTAGGTTTTGATTCCATTGCGAGTGTTGAAAATTTGCGGCATAAACGGTTATATCTTTTGATTGTGTTGGCTTAGAAGTTTGCTTTATTCTTGGCTCTAAAGGACAGTAAACTTGAGTATTTGATATGAATTTCAGCTTGATACCTTCGTTCGTTCCCGAGGAAAATGGTCTTGACAAACAGACGGACAGACAGACAACAAAGTCATCCTATAAGGGTTTTGTTTTTTTCCTTTTCAGGTACGGAACCCTAAAAATGAAATGTGTACGCTTTTATAATAAGATCCCAGCTGAAATTCAAATTTGCCATTTAATGTATTTAAACGTTTCGTTAAAAGAAAGTTATATGGCAAGGGCTATACTGTCTTTCAATATGTTAATGAAAAAAACCCATGGAATCGAATTGCTTGGCTATCAGGTTGCTTTTTTTTATTAGTAAGTGTTGTACTAATTTATTAATTATTCAATATTCTGTATCGATGAATAAAAAAGAGCAAACCTTGAGTTTCTTATCCATTCTTCTCATGGTGAATCAGCATTTGGAATGGGTGGTAATTTTAATGTCATAAATAGTTGTTTATGACGCATTTCAAATGTAATTTGTATTACCTACGAAATAAAGATATCTTCGATTTTGATTTTGAATTCTGATCTCTTTATATTCTGATTACGGTTCCGATGGATGCCGAAACGAAGAAGACGAAAATGAAATCCGAACCGAAGTCGGGGCAAATGCTAGTATCAAAATTAAATTTATGCTATTTTACATTGGGATAGTGTTGCTTTCTATGAGTGAAAGAATTTCTTGACTGTAATATACATAAACATGCAGATGAAGCCAAAGCGAAATATTCGTAGTGTTTTTTTACTTAAGGAGTTTCTTATAATGAAATAATTTCAAGAATCAGTTTAGTAGTTCGGTTCGATAGTAAACATACACACACAAAGTCAGATACGAATACTAGTTTCGTGTTTTAGGAATCTTACTGCTCGTGACTACAAAATATCGTCAGTTTCTTTTCAGTTTGTTAGTAATTGTACGAGTTAAGCCCATAGCACGAAAAGTCATCAAAATACACATTGACTTTTAAACATTAGATAACTTCGCCCCCCCCCAACCTTATAGTGAAAGAAGCATTTCACCACTTTTCAAAGTCGCACCTCGCCCCATAAAAAGTTTCATTCAAAATTCAACTCCCATCACTCCGATAAAAAGAGAATTTACAAAAATCACAATTCTTTCTTGTTGGGTCCTTACATTATACAAACTATCACGTGATCAAATTAATTGGGACCGGGCCTATAATTTCGGAAATCTCGTTGAACATGAAACGATGAGTCGCTTCTCTTCAATTATATACTTATTGCTTTCATTTTACATTATTTAATAAACTACTCCATAAATTAATATACCGTAAAAAGCAAACTCCTTCCCCGCAGCTGTCATTAAGATTGCTGAAACCTTTTTTAAGTTACAAAACAATATACACAGAGAGAAACAGACATACAGAGAATAGATTATCATTCAAAAAATCACATGTTCTGATTGCACATCAGTTTTTAACAAGATCGGTTAAATATTTCTTTAAATTATGAAAGAAAACAAACAGACAAACAGACAGACGGTAGCATGTCATTTGAGTAATATCTATTCTTATTATAAACTAATTTTCATCTCGAGTTATAAAAAAAACCATATAGACCGACAGAAAGTCCGTCAAGCCCTTCTTGGGTTATAAAAGGATATACAGACAGACAGACCGACATAAATTAAAAAAAAAAGGTAGAGTTGCGTTCAGTTACTAGTGAAACTAACATTTTTCATAAAATTTTACCAAAAAATGAATGTAAACGCTCGTAGATGCTACAGATTTATACAGTAGTATAGATATGAATCGCACTGAGACATCTTCTTAAGGACTTGCTGTTAAATTGTCACTTTACGAAAGAATATCAATTGAGTACACATCGTTGTTATTGCGGTCTTAGATAAAACCAAATTGGCCAATTTATAGACCAGAACATCAATTACATAGAAAGAGATTTACATATTATATTATTGTAATATTTGAGTTAAACACGGTGGTGCCTAATACATCGTCTGGCAAAAAACGGCCTTTGAAAATTGTAGTGAACGTCCTCTTTATTATCAGAATATTTCACCTTTAGAGCAACAACTGACTGATATTTTCAACCTGTGATTGATTGTTAAAAACCACTCAATGTTGCTGGACTTTGGGTTCTAGTTGCTCCGGTTGGCATGTTAACTATGCGACCACTGCTTACGTTTAAATAAACATCCACATCACGCTAATTCTTTATATTAAAAATATTCACTGAGTAGTAGTGGTTAAATTTATAGTTTGGTGTGTGTTAGAAAACGAAAATAAAATTGCCCTTTTTAAAATCTGATCACATATATTACTGAAATATATAACGCTTAATTTCGAAACTGGCGTCAAGTAAACGAAATATTAAACGTAAATCCGACAGTTTTATAAATATTTGCGACCTCTTTTTAACCTCGTACGGGTAAAACGATCGCACCAACGATTCGTGTTTAGAAATAAAAGTTTTGAGGTTTTCTCTTTTGCCTGAAAACATAATCATAAGTTTATTGCCACGCTCAAATGCAGATTTCAACAATAGTGCATTTAAGTTGGGAGTTAAAAAGGAAAACCTTGTTTTCATGATTCGTATTTTACCCTCGAGAAAACCTAAATAACAGCATCTATAAAGTGATTTCGCAAGTTTTATTTATTTTCTATTTTGTGAGTAGGTGTGCCTTTGACGGTAGAATGTTCATTTCACCTTAACCACAGTCCGCTGGTGCTTTATACGTGCAATAAATAGATCTTAACAAGATCTGCCAATTGAAATCCAAGCGAGCGTTAGAAATAAAAAATCAAAAATTACAGCGTTCAATGTATCTGAATGCTCAATTTTTCGACCACTGAGTAATTGAATTTTGAGAGGTAGACGATGTATTTGAAATAGGGTCTCCCTTGATTTTGTTATCATCGGTTTCATTTATTTACATATTTTCGTTACGACGGATTTAATATTCTTTTATTTAAAAATGCGTGATTTCTTTTATTTAAGGTGCGTTGTGGGAATAAGCATTAAATTATCTATTTCAAGACCAAATGTTTATTGTAGTGCAATCTGATATAAAAAGTCCCTAAAACAATGATCGCTACCAAGTGAACATAAGTAGGACTGAGAGTGTTACACTCACCCGTTACACACTTATTCGGTTACGTGCTAATATAACTGAATAGATTGCGTACAACGTCATGAACGGTAGAGTACCTTATAATTATATCATTACGAATTTTGAGGACGTACGTCAAATCATTGTCTTTTTTGGAATATTTAAAGCATTTACGCTCGTTTTCATTGCCTTTAGTAATAAATCCTCTAGTACAGGAATAAAATATAGTTTTAGATGAAAGCTCGTAAGCTTTTTCTACATCAGAGAAAAAATGATGTGGAAAATTTCCCAAATATGAAATCCCGTTTTTGCTATTAAATATATGGTCAAAGATAGATTTCAAAAATATTTCCATGGCAAAAGCAAAAAAATAATATCGATCTCGTTGTCAAATATATATATATATATATATATATATATATATATAATATATTTTATGTAGCAAAGACAAATGTACGACCTCATTCGTGACATCTAATAACAAGATGTAATAACACCTTTCTATATCAACATAGTAGAAAAATAGTATCGTACGACGTGGTCGCAAGAGATCATTTAAGAAATACTGAAAATAACAAATAGCAATATTTTTTCTATTCTTCTTTATTTCTATTCTATTTTCTGCTACCCTGACCGGAGCAGAGCGGGTAGTGAAAGAGTTTTATGTAGTTTTTTGTTGAAGGGGTTTTTCAAAATATCGTTCAGTTACCTTTTATATTATGTTTCTAATTTAAAAAGTAATTTAATAGAATCGCAATGCATATCAACGATTCCTTTTCGTACACGTAAGAAATCTACTAAGCGCGTATCCGACTCCGAAAGAATCGTTTAAGGTAACTCATCAAAACGAAGCGAACGGAAGATCTGGAGTTCGAACCCGGACCGCGATCAAAAACATATTGATTAATAAGTAAGTAAACCTTACTTATTAATCCGATTTAATTACCCAAACTGCAAAATTACAAAACCCAAATTAAACCACTCGCCTTGTGCTTCGGAGAGCACGCTAACATACTAAGGGAGTACCAAATTTTAAGCCTTTCAATCTGAAACAAAAAATTGGGTATCGGCGTGGGTAATTGAGTAGTCGATTCGTTTAAATATAAACCGATATACGCCGTCTGTAGTAACGGACGTATAATACGTAGGCATCTCGACGTGCGTTCTGTTGATTATATTTAATATTCCAACAAGCAGCGCTTTGTAAAAAAGAAAAAAAAAGTGTTCGATTCGAAAAGTTGTGAGAACTAAACTGAAAAATCGGTTTGCACCTCTAGAAAAGCCACAGTCGGCGCGGGAGCCGGCGCGCCGGCCGTCGAGTGTTGGCCCTCGCCGGCATTCGCCCGTCGCCGGCAAATCGCCGATATCCGCTCGCGGCTGCGGACTTGCAAGTTTTTCCATAAAGTCTTCGCCGGAGCCCGGCCGCGTTCGGAATTCGCCCCCGGCCGGCCGGAACACTTTAAAACTAATTACGTACCTCCGATATCAATTACTGGGCCTTTTTGAAGCTAGCATTTTAAGGGTTTAACTTCCTTGGCGAATAATTAATATTCGATTTCGAGTCGAAGTTTTGAGACGCTTGAAATATTGGATTTAGTAGTCGTTGGGACTTCAAAGATTGTCAATATACGTACATAAGCGGTTTGCGTAGTGTAGGCACTATTAGTGTAAATTAATTTATAAATGATAAAACATTTTAGTGATATGAACCGCTAAAAGATAATGGATTAGTGTTTCCATACTTTTATTTTTTAGTTTACATTTGATTAATTTTAATAAATAAAAATCTAAAAATGTTCTTGACTAACTGATGTGTACCTAAATAAAATATAAGTAAATATACCGTACTTATTTTTAAATTTTAGTTATAATGAAGTAAATTGAGTTTAATTTATAAATTTAGTTACTTTAAAATCAATCAGTACTTTTTTTTAATAACAACTCATAGAACCGTTTTACATGCGTATCCTTTTCTACGATGTTTAATAACGTTATTGAAATTTGGTATAGATGTAGCTTGAATCCTGAAAAAGAATGTGTTACTTTGTCTATCTCTCTGTTTGTTTCTATATATATATATATTTTTTTTTTTTCTATATATTTTCTATATATTTTTAAATAAATCATTAAGCTATACTGTTTCTCTATCTTTCTGTCTAATTATGTATTTATTTTATCATAACTCGACAATTAAATAACAACTTTTGATGAAATTCGGTAACTGTAACATAACACCCTCATGCAAAATATAAGCTGTAATTTGTCTATCTATCTGTTTGTATTTATAAAACATGAGCTAGCTTCTTTATTAGTTTTGCAATTCGACATTAGTTTAAGGGATTTTGATGAACTCTGGTATCTCATAGAACTTATCATCACGTAAAAAAGTAATTCCTTAGCACAATAAATTATGTGGAAGTTGTAAATAAAATTATTTATTAGTTATTATTTTCATTTTTTTGTTCGTTATGTTAAATTGCTTGTATCACTTGGTTAAGAAGAGTGTTAGGGTGGGACATAGGGATTGACCTGAAGAGGAGGAGAAGCGAAAATAGGGAGAGGAGGAGATAGGGAATGAGGAGACGAAAGAGAGCGAGAGTGACGGCGAGAACGATGAGGAAAAGAAGAGGGACTGGAAGGGGAAAAAGGATCAAGAACGGGTTTGGTAAAATATGATCAGGATCAGGCTTAGGATCTACAATTTAATAAATGTGTATAAAAATCAGTTTAAGACTCTGACGGAGCTGTGGGCAATAGCTTTACATTTCAAATAATCACAACATGCCCTGACACATATTTCAAAATTAATATCATCAATAACAAGTACTCATTCTGACAATAGTACACAATGCAAAAGTTAATTATGTAATATATTTTACATCGATAAGCGGAATCGTTACGGGAGCGCCCCCTTAAGGCGGCGCCGACATATTGTTCGTTAGAGGAGATTAAAATAGCCCTGTGTTTGGGCGGGAATGGCGAAGGCCGCCCTAAAATATTATCACGGCCATTGGCCCGGGCCCTTTGTTGGGACGCCCTTTGCGGACTTTGCCTCTAAAATTGCCATGAGAAAAAAATGTACCTCCTTTTGAAATAGTTAGACAATGTCGTCGGCCCGTTATCGACGCGGGTGTGTCTTGATATTTGGCTCGGGCCGGAAATGTTAATGAAGTGATCGGGTCTCGCAATAACTTTTAAATGTATTGAATACGCCGATAGCGTTTTGTTTTTTAGAAAAAATAAATAAACGAAACTCCTTTGAAATCATTTTGGTATCAAGCATTTCATTTGTTTCAACTATAATTTACCACAGAATTTGATACTTGAATGTTTGTAACAGCTATGGTAACTTCAATATCTATAATTTTAAATCCAAAGTGAATGTTATAGAAAATTATATTTATTAAAAAAAAAAGTATTCCAAGATGTACAATTGGGTTATATTTTTCGTATTAAAAAACGCAATAGAATTATAGTTATATTAACTCTTATTTATGCAAATAAAATATTTTAGTGAGAAGTGACATTGTTTGGCAAATTAATAATTTGCCAAACAAATGGAAATTTGGATCGTTGAGCTTTATTTTAAATAATTTTTCTTTTTTTTTATACGTACTGTGAAAATTCACTCACGATTGCAACATGTGCAGCCTCTTGATTTTTTCATCACGATGGCCGTCTAAAAACGTGCGGTTTAAATGTCAAAAGTTTTCTGTTGTATCGGAACACTATTTATTACATGGTAGGAAGGGTTAAAGCTGTTGGTGCAAAAAAAAAATCTGTGAAATGGTAGGCACTGCAGGCCAACTGCCCGCTATGATATTTATCGATGTGCCTTTGCGCTCCTCGAGTTATGAATATTTTATAGAAGTATTGGAGCTTTTCAAGCTTAAAAAATTGAAATACGGTTGACTTTGAAGACCATTATTGCACATTTCATATAAAATTTGCTTAATATTTTTCTAGAATCTCTTCACAACTGTGATTGACGCATCGATTTCACCAAATACCTATGGGAAAAAAGAGAAATATATAAGTACTAGACAGATGAGATATGTAACAAAGTACAAAAAAAGCTAGCCTCCTAGGTCCTATACGGAGGCACTAAATATTAAGACCATTCATTTTCATGGAATGCCCCCTCTACGTGTTAAAATTCTTTTCATCATGGACGACTATTGGGATTTCAAAATCCCATTTTCAAGGGTTTCATTAAAAAATATTTTTTATTATTTATGTATAGAAAAAATGTAATAAGGTTGAGAATTCTTTTAAGAATATTTACTTGAATTTTTATTGCTTATTTATGAAATCAATAATGAGCTTTATGTTCGGTCCAACAATTCCTCAACTAATTCGAAGTAGAACTAGGCAATTAAGCTCGAGTCGGAGGAAAGGTGAGGATCAGAGAAAAGCAATCAAACTTAGCGTGCATGAAAAGCTGGAGTCACTCCAGTCAAACGCACAGTGCGGTTTTCAATAGGTAATCTAGATTTTCTATTAAATATCTTAAAAATAATTACAGGTATAAAGTACAATAAACAATAATAATAACATTTTAGGAATGTTTTTTGACACGCAAAACTTTTTTGTTGTACGCAGTATCTCATGCAATCTTATAAAACTAATTTTTAAAAATAATAAATTACTAGTTTAATGTTTTACAATTAAGGAAAATTGGTATCTTAAACGAAATCATAGTTTTAGGATTAATCCCTTATAGAAAGGAGTTCCTTCATAAACAATTTCCATATCCAATTATAGAAAAAAAGAATATTCGATATATTTATATGTCATACATTTTTGTGGGCCGTTGCGGACTATAATTATTTTTAATTATAAAGTCTTACGTAAACCAATTTTTGAGAAATTTTTCTTTTTTTTTTTGGTTACTGTGACCAAACTGGATCTCAGTACTGCTAATAGTTTCAAAAATCTCGTGCCTATAGCGCTTAGGTGTAATGTAGCTTCCTATTAAGGGTATAATTTTTGGAATCGGATCAGTAGTTCTAAAGGTTACATTCTACATCCAAATTTATAGACTTACAAATTTTACCACTTAATAATACAGTGGAATCTCAATAACACGAACCTCGTTAAGTCGAAATCCTCAGTAAGTCGAAAAAAATTGCCATTCCCTTCCGATGAACTCCTAAATACGCGGTAACTCGAATTATTTAGACTTTGTAACTCGAAAAAAATGTTATTTCCCTACGAAGTATTGATAATACTTATTTATACTCTATAACTAGAATTTCAAAAAAGAGACTCCATAAGTCGTAGTTGGTAAAATATAATGACGTCTTACTTAGAATTCCTCGAAATAATAGCAATAAATTCCAAAATGAATGTTCGGGTTCGGGGCTTCTAATCTATTGTTTTTGTCCTGTACACTTGCAATGAATGCATACATTCATGAAACTTTCTAAGTAACACAGCTGTGACCATTATGTTTGTTCCTTGACACAGCTATATGTATCTCGAAGTTCTTGTTAAGTCGAAAACTCGTTAACTCGAATTTTTATGCATTTCCCTTGACATTCGAGTGATTGAGATTCCATTGTATTAGTATAGACAACTAACAATCACATATTTTTTTTCTAGTTTTAAAACAAGTTAACAGATTAAATGATACATTTACATAACCTTTTAATCATGAAGCCATGATAAGATTATCATTGACACACATGCGCACGCACTCGCATACGCATATGCATACGTACAAAATTATATAAAACTATAATATGGCTGTTAAAGAAATAAGCAAAATAATAATAAATTTTTTGATCGTTCCCATACGGCGTATCGAAATCGCATGTAACCTATCATTTGCACAATCACATGTTATTACTGAGTATCAATTTTATCATGATCGGTCAAACCGTTCTTAAGTTATAAAATAACTTATAGACAGTACCATCCTATGCGCAATCACATGTTCTTATTGTATATTAATTTTCATCATTATCTGTGAAACCGTCCTTAAGTTATAAAAAGACATACATAGATATACGGACAGGCATATAGACATAAATTTTAAAAACAGTGGAATAGGGCGAGTCGGTCATAAAACCAATATTTATTACAAAATTAAACAAAAAAAATGTGTGTCAGCTCCAACGCACGACTGGAGTTTACTCTTAAGTACGATTGTCTAAACATACGCAAAATAACCTTGAAAAATTATAACCTACCGAGCAACCACGTGTTCATTTGATATTCCAGCATTATTATCTACACCACTTTCTTCCATAGTTAATATCAATTGCATTTCACCAAATATAATAATAATCCATATAAAAATTTACGATAATAATAGTAATTATTAATAATTATAGTAATAAATCAAATGTTAATAATAAATATTTACATTGTAAAAGAACACTTTAAAACACAAACAAAACAGTGATGACAATGGTGGTGACAACAAAAATATATCGTTTGTAAACGTTGAACAGTATACTTTTATAATATATATAGGTATACACACAATATATGCGTCAGCTGCCTCGCTGCGTTGGCTACACACAATTATACAGACAAGTATACAAGTATACACATACACGCGATTGAAAAGTGAAAGGTGCGCCAATAAGCTGCGCACCAAAAACGTAACGCGGATTCATCAGTAGATTTTACTCCTCAAATTTTTCTCATACCGGGCGCCTTATATGAAAATCGATTCTTAAGGAGTAAACTCCAAAAAATGTATGTTTCTACAAATATTACAGATTTATGTAATATTACAATAGATATAGATTTAGAATGTGATATCTTTTAGTATGAAGGCGAGGGTCGTCACCCCGCGTTTATTGTCACTTATAATGTATGAACTAAAAAATCTATGTGATTAATCGTCAGGTCAATAAAAAGTTGGGGAAACTCAGACTTTTGCTGACGTAGGAGTGGGTATGGGTATGTATGGGTGCCTTAGAGGGTAGGTATAGATAAAAACAAATGTCGACACTTAGGATATAACGAAAAAAGTTTAGGCAACGGAAGGGCCATGGCCTATTGCCGAACTGTATGCTGCCACTGCATCCCCCACCCTACACAAAATACAGGATTATGTTATTTGTTTTAGCATGTGATGTAATGTGAGTGAGATAATGTCCCGTGCAGCATCTGTTCAAAATGATACAATAGAAATTCAAAACAGATAAATGTTTGTGTGCGGTATAATTACACATCGATACAAAATACCTTTCTGCGAATATGCACAATGTAAAAAAGACTTTATTAAATACCGGAAATATTTAATATATTTTTTGACTTTGTATATGTTTTTATAGACAAAAAGATATTCAAACTTGCATTGATTTTCTAAAATAATGAATCATATTCAAATTAACTATTTTTAAATAGCAAACTTAAATTATTTTGTTTACCAAAAATATTATTTCTCATAGGGTAGAACTTTTCAGTATAATGCCTTAATGGAGTTCAATCCACATATTAAAATGATATCAGTTAATATTATTTTTTTTATGACACGTCCTACAGGTATATACATATTACCTCGGCGACCGAGTTTGCCTAGAGTCTTTGGAGTTTTCCAAGGAAATATAGATAACCAAGTTTGGGAAAACTTGTATATGTACTTTAACAACAATATTTAATTGCAAAACATATTTATTTATTTTATTTATTTAGTGCCACCTGTACATTATATCGTGTAGTACCGATTTGTTATTGAGAACCAAAAGCACAGTATTAATGTACTTACTTCAAAATCATACGCGGTGGTGCTACATGTCAACGCTTTGAAACTTTCTTTTTTGTATAAAATCGATATTATACAGGAAAAAGACCTACACAAACAAAGTTGAAATGCAAACCTATATTAAAATAATATTATTCATAGCAATTGCTAGGGGAGGCTTGCGAGATCGTCGTGGCGTATGTTTGGCGTATGCTTTTACATAAGAATCGCTCGTCGTTTAATAGGACAGGATAAAAAGAAAGATGTGAGCATCCGCTAGTGTATATACACATCATATGACGTTTCGTTTGAATTCTGTACTGCTATATATATAACCGTGAATGCATGTCGGTATTTTCTGACACGTAGCTTTCTGTAACATCGACGTAGGCACTTCATCACCATAAAGAACGCCGACCCGCTAGCGGCTGATAGTGGTGTTTTAATTGATATAGTTTTCGATATTGTAAAAAAATTCAGGCATACGAACGATAAGGAATGTTGATATAATATTGAATGATAAATCATACAATTTAATTGAGATAAAAAAAAAGAAAACTTAAATTAGGTTTACTAAATTTTATGTGATATTGCCGAAATATAAAAGATCATGCTTTTAGGGTTGACGTGACAGTAAGGGACAGTTGGAGCGACACAGGCGCCTTCTGGCGGTGCGCAAACAAGATTAGTGGCATGCAGCGCGGATAAAACGACCTGATCTGTCAATTTAAGAAAATTTTGTTATGTCTTTATTGTATCATGGACATCTTGCGAATTCTTTTACAATAAAAAAAAAAAAAAAACTGATGTTCATTAAAGTTGGAGACAAAAAGTAAACCTTTGTTGTGAATTTATATATCGCTGTAGCTATGCACACATACGTACATACTCACACACGCCCGCATGCACGTAGGATCGCACGCACGCACACACGCACGGATACCTTTGAAATAACCTCGTGCGAATTGTGTATCGTACGATGGTGTCACAGCGTTATTACAGATTTATAGATTTCATAGCACTTTGATGGTAAATGAGCATGCGAGCCACCAGAAACTGGGTGGTCAGCGCTGCCCATGAGCACTCGCAACGCCGGAGGAGTGATCAGTTCGTTGGAAAGGATATTTGATGAAGGAAGGCGTGAGCTGATGAAAGGGTGAGTGGTCTGATGGATGGAAGACCGGACCGATGGAGAGGGAAGGGGTGGACTACCGGAACTCTCATTTAAAGAAAGTAACAACGAAACCTGTTACTTTACGTCTGTTCTCTGGGAGAGTGTAGAGAGACAACCCGTGAGACGCCGGTCCGACCGGATCATTTTCGTGCTGCAGTCACGTAGGAGATGAAATGGCTCATCTAAAAGACATTACAGAATTTTTAATATGTTGTTATTTGGCTTTCATTTCTTAATAAAATTACAAATACATTTTACTAACACTCGCCTGCCTACTTCGCTGGCCAATTGGATTATTTTGGATGGGATTTGGATTGGATGATTTGGATAGATTATGGATCGATTCATCACAGGATGAATGAAAGTAAACAAGAAAAAATGGTGAACAGTGTTAGGAACTTAGTAAATAAGCCTAAAATTGATATTCCGGTTCCGCGTCGAGTGGTCAAGTCTCACACCTATGATATTATATCATAAAGCCTACTGAGAGCAAACAGCAATACGTTAATAAAGTCTACTGAGAACAAGCTTTTGACGAATTGAAGTTCTGACATGCGTTCTTCGATAAATTATTTCACCAGTACTTAAAAGGTTTATCGTTTCGGTTCGTTACACAGTTGTAAATTTGCTTTATATTTCTACTTATCTCGAGACAGAGAATACATCCTCTGTAGTGCATTCAGCGGCAAATCGGAATTATAATTATTTTGACTATTAGAAAAAAAACTGATCCATGAAACGATTTCTTAAAAATTAATTTTAATATAATCGATTCTGATTATTATTATACACCCATAAATGTGTTGCGGGAGTGCTAAGTAAACGAAATAGGTAGTTTAAATTGTCAATATTGAAACAAAATACGTAACTACTCCAAAATTTAATTGTTTGCAAGTATGTGATAATCCTAAATGAAAAGCTCAAGTTTAAAATTCCACTTCGAACCATATTTTGGGTTGATACGCCAGTTTGTTCTTTTATTCACTTAGCGCATCCACTTCAAGAAAAGCCAAATGCTCAAACTGTATACACTGCTGTAAATCAGTTTTTCCGATTGGTGATGCCCGCACATGCAAAACGTGTGCGAGATTGCCTAAATGAGGACGCACATAACAAATGAAGTCAACACAATATTATGTATTCTTTTTGTAAAATCACGACTATTTTCTAGAAGGGAAGGCTGCGACCACAAAGCTCCCCATGATACGATATTTGTTTATCTGTCTCAATTCACTCCTCTGACATGACATCCACTAATCGATTTACGAAAACTCTTCGGCTTCGGGCGTCAAAAGCGCGACCCTTCTTTTCTATGCCATCAATTTTATCTGCATAAGATTAATAGGTCAAGGGTGATCCTTGTCGCCTCTACCGTCGCACTCGATTGGTACATTTGTTACGCTAGTCCACGGTCATTCATATTTTCCAGATGGCCAAGCCGTCGCATTATGCCTTTTTCTTAATTGTTTACTCACTACACCTTCTATCAAAGCACACCGTCCCCTGACATCACCATTCCTAATCTATCTTTCAAAGACAATCCGTTATGTAATATTAATATCTATACAATAATAATAGCCTACTATTGAACCTAATATTGAAGAAAAAACGAAGTTAGTTTACATCTATTGTCTTACGAATGTAAAACCTATGTTTCATTACGGTTTTCTTATAATTAGAAAGTTTTATTTCAACTCGATTTTACGGTACAAGAATAATTATCCTTATCAATTGTCTTTTTTCTCGGTTTGGACAACCACATAACAAAAAAAATACTCAGTTTTTGTCGTATTAGAAAGCAGGATAAATAATATACAAGTAATAAGTAAAAGACGATGTACCGGATTATATTCATAAAATATAAATAAAAATGACAAGCTGTGCGTTGGTAAGCACATCGCTTGAGAAATGCTTCATAATAGGAAACTTCTTTCCTGTCGTTTCCGGTCTGACTTGTGCTTTGCTGTTTTTCTTTGTATTCCCTGCATATATAGTGCTTCTTAAGTAGAATAAAGTTCCAATGAGTCAAATGTCTTATTATAATCGACAAATCCTAGATAATAGATTTTATTGTATTCTTTGCATTTTTTGTAGAATTTGCCTCATGTACACGTATATGATCTACGATTGAATATTTGCAGCCTGCTCTTTTGGTTGATTGAAGTCAAGTCAACTTATAAATTAAGCTTGTCACAAATATTCGGTTTTCCCAACACGATAGGGTTTCGCAGTTAGGGCTCGAAGGAACATGTTCAGCGATCAGCAACCGGTCAGTCTCTACGACAGACAATACAGACCGCCGTCCTACGTCATCCGTGACGGAGACAGTAAGGGAATGCGCGCGTCGGCCGGCCGAATGCTCCGCAAAATGGCGAATGCAAGGTTTTAGCCTACATATTACATTCAATAGTTACATTTTGAAAGTCTCTGACAATAAATTTTCGCTATCAATGATTGTTTAAATGATTGAGTTTTTGTGTAAATTTCTTTTTTTTTGGGTAACTGTTTACACGATATAAATAATTTCGTCAGTTCATAGAGCTAGCAATATGTAGGCAAGTTACTGCGTATAGGTCCATAATGTAGAACCGATCCTGTATATGGATGTAGGGTCAAAATCAGAGTGTAATGAAAAAATCGGCATGGTTGTTATACTGCGAATTTTTCTAATTTTGGACAGTGTTATAACAAATCAGTGAATATAAAATATAGAGGTGTCCCTGCAGTTTTATTAAGTTGTTAGGTTAGGTTAGACGAGAGGTTAGGATAGAGAGATCGTGTATGATTGTGTAAGAAAAAGGTCTAATAGTCCAACGCCGTTCAAAATAGGTTGAAATTACGTTATTGTATGTGATTATTAACGACGCTCAAAAGCTCTTACATTCGCAATGACATACATTGTTTATGTCTTAGGGACCGCTAAATTGAGAAATAAAGCCACGAAGAGAAAATGATATTAAAATTGAGTGTGCACATTGCGATAAACACTCCCGGCAGGGGGCGCGCTAATCACTGTTTATGTGCGCAATTAACGGAAATTTTGTGTGCCCAATAAGGTCATTCTGCATGAGAGAGATGCGAGAGTTTAATTAGTGTCATGTTTCTTCATTATACGTTATCTTTAAGGTTTTCGTGAGTTAGGAGTTGGAATATTAGCAAAAGTGAAGACTCATTTGAACCTAAAATTCCAGGAATAGATTAACTTAAATTTTTTTTAATAAAAAAATAAATAAATATCCCTCTATTTGTTTTTTATTCCATTATAGATTTTTTGTGAGGTATCGAATTATAGCTTATGAACTATGCTTTAAATTTTGTTATAACATGGTACTAAGACAATCATTTACTTTATTCTTAAAGTAATAAATTTTATACTTATGTTGCTTAGCAACGTAACTGCTAGTTCTAGATATATCAGTAAGCAAATCAGTCGTTCGACGTAAATGGGTAATGACCAACTAACTATACATTCATATTTTTCACAAAGTTCTATTACTGCAATTACGGTCTTATCACTCTTGAGTATTGTCTTTTCATATCATTAATATTATTTGAAACAGAACAGGCTATTGCTCTACAGTGAATCGGTAGTTTCATGAACATATTAGAAATGTTTTTGTAAATTGTTTATGCATAAATATTAAATGTTATCACACAATTTTCTTTTTTACTTTATTATAATTTTTACTTACCACAGATTTCCTGTTTATCTTTTCCATAAAGTTTCAATGGCTCTACGATGACCTAGATTCCTGTAGTAGTTAATTTGCTAGTCAATCAGCGTCTAACCTAATATTTGGCAATGCTTGAGTGTCAATTTTTTTTTCAATATACTTCAATAACATATATACGTTTTATAATGTTACAAAACAATATTACGTTTAAACTTCAATTTTATTGCCACATTAGAATATGCTAAAATGTTATATTGAAAATGGCGATTTAAGATGCGTAGTGCCGCCATCATGTGTGTGGGTTAAATATATGAAATATGAAAACAATATAATATCTGAGATTATACATTTTACTTTAATTTAAATTTTATAAGTAGACTTTTGGAATAGGTAAAAGAATTTACCCCGTCTTTGTTATTCATCTCGTACTGCAACTAAAAAGTCGTTTCACAAGTCCAGTGTTGTCGACCAATTCACTAACCAGATTGATTTACCCCAAATCTGAAAGTATTCAAAAAAAAAAAAATTTTTTCTCTCGTCGGATTGGCGTACTTTTATATAAAAATGTGTAACAAACTAATAATAAATTCCTAAAATAACTCGCCCAGACTCAATCGAACAATACATTATTATATGACGTCACCTTTTTCTCTTTTAATTTGAAGGGAAATGTACGTGGAATGGCATTAGATCTAAAAGTTCACATTTTGGATTAAAGTTGCTGACATTTATCGGGTCAACTTTAATTGCACTTCTATTATAAAAATCTCATCGATATTAATTAATATAGGAATTCTTTTTCAGATATATTTAGCTTAAAAATTGCAACCTATTTCTACTTATACGAATCTCCTCTCGAATATTAATATTATATCTGTTTCAATTGGTGATGTGACATTTGAATCGCTTTCTGTGTAAATTCGTCGTGCAAGTCCGTACCGCTTACAATAAAATTATCCACAAAATTCTTAATTGATAAATAAATCCCGGGACACGTTTAAAAAAGGGCGAACACAAAGTTAATTACGCTTACTACTCCCATTAAGCGGAATACATCCCGGCGTGCCCTTTCAGAGGGACACAATATCACGAAACATAAACGGTCTAATTCATGGAAACCGTATTTATTATTCATGCTACGTATTTTTACGGTGGCGACCTCCTTTCACCTTAAAAGCGGAAAGACCACCTTTTTGAATAAAACCTCTGTGCGGTGCGCGGTAGACAAAGGGCGGGCAGGAATGATAATATTACATACATAAAAAAAAAACTGAAAGCGGGGATGCCCCGTTGAAATTATAAATCATATTCGCCGGTCGCTATATCTAAACATGTCCGGTTGACAAAAAGGGGCGATTTGTGTGAATTTATTGCGCGGCTCGAGGCACGCGCGCGCCCCCGCGCCTAGCGGCGATCTGCCGAAGCTCTGATCATCTCGAGGGATATATGTGTACATATTAAAATAGATGCGACTTATTGGAAATGTTGGCGTTTTATGTATAGACATCATAAAGATGTACCATAAAGATATAGATACGCATGGTAGATGATGATGAGATAGTTCACTGGCACTGAAAGTATTGTAACGAATTATAAAGATTAAATAAATAGAAATATTAAAATAGTCCTCAACCAATAAATAAGGTTACCACTCTACATTTGTGAACACAAAATTTGGGCGTAGTTTGATTGTAATTTAAGTTGTCGAAATCTGTATTTATGACTTTGCTTACAAAAAAAGATGACAAAGATAGAAATATAAATTTTTAGAACCAAGGACCGCAATAAAAACATGAAATTCACGAGATGGAAGCTAATTTTGTTTTTGTGTACTCAGTGCGATAGTAAGTAAATAAAAACTTGTTAGTGATTCTTTAGTACATGACTGTCAATGCAGTTTCTAAATTCAATGCAGCCCCTACAATAAATTCTAAGTGCACGAGTTCGTGGGCGTAGCTAAATGCCTAATATTGTTAGTAAATATTTGCTGTTTTTCTCGTCGTCATCAGATGCTCGCTCAAGCAACTAGTGAGAGCTGCTTCTTATATATTTCATATTCAGGCTATTGAAACCAAATCCGTATTAATTTGTTAATTATAAGACTTGCAGAGACTTATTGTACAATAAAAATAAACATTTAAAAATATAGAACTATTATTAAGCAGTTCCATGATTACAAATTGTATGTCGTCAATTTTAGAACTAAAAAGAACATACATTCAAATCGTTTCCATCGCTGACATGGCTCACTTAAAACGTATCAATATCTTTAATGAAATCACAGATTTTGCTTTACTACATTTCGATAATTAGAATTTCAAAAAAGATATTGTTTCAGTAAACAAACCGCAGTTTATTTTGCGTGTTGTCGCAAACGTACTGGATGTCGCGCGTCTCTCAAAACACGAATCGGCCTCCCGGCGTCTGGATACCGCTACCCGACGTGACTTACAGACAAGTGGGCAAACAGCCTATCCCGTTTGCCTGTTGACCTAGACACCGAGTAGGCACCTATCGGATGAGGTACCAAGTCCGCTTTACGTTCGTGGCTCGAGCAAACGATACGAGAATTTTTTCGGGTAAAAACGCGCCATCCGAATATTTTAAAATGTATAATTACGGGCTTTAGAGTAATGTAGGTAATATAGTGATGTTAAAAATATTTGATATATCTTAGATATTTATATTATTAGATAAATATTGATAATAATCTTATTATCAATATTTATCATTTAATAATTCATGGTTCTCACATTATAATCATTATTGGTCGTAAATAATGTTAAATTATAGTCGATAAGCACAATATTTGTAATTTTAATACAAATATATAACATCCCTCAGAGAAAAATTTAAGGAAATTAATATCCTGACATTAGTATCACAATAAATATACGAAAACCTGGTATATGTCAAGAGAAATATAGAATCGTTCCAAAAAAGGAGCGACATCCATAACATTAACACTAGACATAAGAACGATCTTGCTGCTCCTAAAATCCGTCTAAGCAAAGTTAATAAATTGTTTAAGAGAAACCGTTTACGGGTCAATGTATGCGCTTTTAAAATATGGTCCCAGATGAAATTCAAAATATTCCATTTAATTAATTTCAGCGTTTCGTAAAAGAAAGTTATATGACAAGGGCTATTATATTGTCTGAATAAGTTAATGAAAAAAACCCATGGGATCGAACTGCTCGGCTATCAGGTTGTTTCATGTTATTTAGTATTGTAATAAATTATTAATTATTCAATAATTTTTATCGATGAGTAAAAAAGAGCAAACCGTGAGTTTCTTGCCCATTCTTCTCGTGGAGAATCAGCATTTGGAATAGGTGGTAATTTTGATATCGAAAACAGTCGTATATGACGCATTTCAAGCGTAATTTCTATTACTTACGAAATTTTTGATTTGAATTGATTTGATTATGACCAGAGGAATCTCACGATGAAATTAGAAACAGAATTTTGTAAAGATAATATAAAAAATATAATACTAATATTAATATTTCATGTTTACGGAAACAACATCTTTCTCTTTTTGGTTTTCTTTTTTTTTTATTGCAAGGAATTTTGATAGATTAGTCGGCACGTGGGCAGAAGTTCCGTGATTGTTTCCCGGGCTTTGACGTTACGCGGCCGACGCAACATCCAAAAATAACCTAATTATTTTTTTATCGAAAACGGAAAAAAATAAACAATTGCGTAGAGTTATTTTGAGAATGAACGATACATTTAAATACTTCTTGCGAAAGTTCTTTTTTTGCTGCGAAGTATCATTTCGTAGCGGTGGACATTATAAATGCGTCTACTTCGGAGAGATCGTGGGATCGCAACTTGACAAAACCAGTTGCTGTTGTGGTGTTGATAATTTATTAATTGAAGAAGTTTATAATTTCTCAAAAGCTTACTAATTTTAGGGATAATTCGTAAGCATCGACTTAATGCTGTTGTAAAAATGATCAATTGTTATAAAAAAGACCAAATAATAAGTTGCTATAAAATAGACGAATTTATCCTCTAAAAGAATTATAATAGTCTCTATTGTTGCATTGCGTAGGGGAAGTAATAAATGTGGACGATCCTTGAGCTATAATGCAGTTTCAACCAGACGATGGCGTTGTCATCGACGAAGATAGTCGTAAAGCGAAGTACGCATTTTAATAGATGTTCTCCATATCGTATAAATGAACACCAATCCCGACGTCTGACACGAGAATAGTTATTGACGTGTGAGTAACGTATATATTTTTAGGATATCGACACGTAAAAGCAACCAGACGGTAGTTTAATCGTACTCCAGCTGTACGAGTTTCCACATTATACTTCGATTGTACAAAATCAATTTATTCCACTGAAGAAATTCAGCCCGGAACATAACAAATTATCGGCGGCGTGGCGGTCGACGAAATACAATTTTATTCGGAGCGATCTCTTTGTTTACGGCATCTCCCCGCCATTGTCCGTTTTATCGAATTACAACGGGAACGCGTGAATTCAGCGCTACAGGTAATAAATCGTTTTTCGCGAGTCTCCATCGGAACGTGAAATATACCTAAAGCGCGGCCGGGCCGTCAGCTAGCGTGTTGATCCTGGTGCCGCGGGACGTTGTTTATCGCCCTCGGTGGCGTTCCTGTAACATTTATCTATTTTGACGTCTCGAATTGATGAATGATGTGCTCGCACGAGCGGTGTAGGTTCAGTGGTCGAGTGCGCCATGTTCAGGCGAGGAGTACCGGATTCGATCCAGATCTCGGTCGAATTGACCGATGAGATTTTAATTAAAGGCAAAGATCCCACACGTTCCGAGTCTCGGGGAGTACTTTAAGTCGTTATTGTCGTATCGGTGACGACGCCATTAGCGGCCACCGACCCGCGTAGGGCCACAGCGGGAGCGTGTGCCTCGATACGAGGACAATAAAAACCTGATACCGGATCAATAATTCAAGAAATGGAACATTCTGTTCATGTTCCTTTTTGGCAACGCGATCTAAAATGATTGAAATTTTGAATGTTTCAACAGTAAACATCAGAAAAAGTTGTACACAACTGGCTAAGAAATATGTGTAGCTGTAAATGAAACTGTGTAGCTGAGATCGTTTCGTGAAAAAAAATGTAGACCTTAATAAGAAAATTGGAAGATCGGTCTTCACTTAGATTGAGGACTCGGCTAAAAGGGATAAATAACCGATGCTTCAACCTTTTATCGTTTTAGACACGCAAAGGAAAATATACAAAATCAATATCATCAATTTGTGCGGTCTTCTGTATATCGTTTAGACATAGCGTATAGATAAGTTTAGTTTCGATGGATTCAAGCGAACAGAGGTCAAATTTTAAAACTTATTCGGCCTTCAGCATTGGTATTTTAAAAGACTCGATAAGGGAATGGTCCGCGAGTGTAACTTAACAAACAGAAATTATATACAAAATGACATCAATAATAATTATACAAGCTCACGGAGCAGACCTTGAATAGTTTTCGGTAAATAACGGTGCCGTACTCGTTTCGTAAAGGGCCACGTAAGCGCCAGTGACTCGCCGCCTGTTCTGCCGCTACTAATTAAGCGATCGCCTCATCTTACAGCAGACCACTCGCCGGCGCGCCTGAGACCCCGCGGCCCCGCCGACCTCGCGTCGTCGCTCCTACGCCGGGCCCTGCGCTCGCCGGGGACATATTCGGACGTGTTTAATTCTGAAGTGGGGTGTGATGTCCGATGTGTATGTCCCTTCACCCGTATTAATTTGTCCGAAAGGGCCCCTACCTGTCGGAATAGATGTTTCAACGCAGGATACTAAAATATCCGGGCCGCTTTTGGATTCTACGATCTTGCGCGATGTACGAAGTAGTGCTAATTTGATAAATGATCTCCTTTAATATAGGGAAATAAAGCATGGATAGTACGGCTGTATATAAGCTCATAATGCGCTCTTTATTCCATGCACAAGCCCCTTGGTTTATATTCATAATTTCTTCATTAAAAGATTGTGATGCCGATTTATCGATGAACCATGCAATTTTCCATTAATCAAGTACATTGTAAAAAAATCGATTAAAGGACACGTTATTATCGCTGACGATGCAAAATACTTAGTTTTCTTTTTATTTTTGTTTGTTTGTCTGTATTCTGTCCGCGCATCACGCTCAAACCACTAAATGGATTTGAATGTAATTTGGCATGATTATAAATGATGCTAGGGATTAACGTCGTATATACTTTTTGTCTCGGAAGTCGGTACAGTTTTCGTGGTACAGAGAATGAAAATTAATTAATTGCATTTCATTACGCTACTACTGGTTAATAGATTTCGATAGTATAAGGTATAAAACTGTTGTCATTGCTTTCTGAAATTGATTTATAAAGAAGAACAGGCAGATAGATCTACACATATAGAAGAAAAATCTGACTGATAGACCGATCAGCACACAACGGAACGACTCGGTCTACAAACTTGAAATTTCGTATGAAGTTTATTTTTATAGGGTAGAAGAGCAGTTAAAAAAAAGATAATGAAAAAGGGGTTAAAAATTTGAACGAAAGTATCGTTGGTTTGGAAATTAAAATCGGTATTTGCAATTTTTTTTATTAAACAAACAAGATGGGCATCGATATTGAGAGAGGACCGGGATTAAAATCGAGAGTCAGACTAAGAATAGAGACCACAGCAGGGCCAGGATTGAAGTTTAAAACGAGATCATGACCGATTGAGAGATTACTCGATACAAACGATGAAGGAAACGATTATACGCCCAAACGATGTTGCAGGCGAAAGCTTGCACGGAACAAGTTTAGGCTATTGACATGACAACGATAATCTATATTGACGAAAATATACCGGTGTGCCCGTTACTTATGCGCTTGTGCACTGCGCATTGCAATGAGTTACAACTTTACTGATATGTTGCATGCGAATGCAGAAAATCAGCGATTTCGATTTCTACTGTCGGTAACTGATAAAATTATATCAGGCGATCGAAACAAAAAAACTTGAGTCGATAAATGGAGAAAGTGTGTTCTTTGGCCATGATAAAGTGAACTATTTATTAAAAATTGAAAGAGCTTCGTCGAGACATGTCTATGCATCTATTTCAAAGCCTACACCTTTCTCCTATAGGTTACCAATTAATTAATATAGATTTATGTCTAGATATGAGTAACGAAACTATTTGTTGTACTTATTGTATGGCAACGAGTTATCTATCGAAACAGGACATACACATTGTGAAGAAAATATACTAGAATCGAAAAAATGTATTCAGTTTGTTATAAGTTATGTGAAAGTAGTTTATCCTAAACTTAATATTCCTCAAAATAAAATATCGGGAGCAATGAAGGGAGAGGAATACTTGTACAAAACAAAAAAATCTAAAACATTTATCGTCTCTTTGTTAACTTTAAAATGATAATTTCGAAAAGTAATTAATAGTTTATCGTCAATTTTCACGGAGAAATTTTGCTTATGTTGAAGAAAATTTAAAGTTTTATTTCATCAAAATGCGAATGCAAAAACAAAAATATATACAATTTTCGACATAATAATTTATGTGGAATGCGACGTTATAGAGTATAGCTAAATCTATCGATAGAGTGATAATGCAAATTGACTCTACTACCTATTGCAGCTGAACTTCCATCACGCATAATTAATGTGATAAACGGTATCCCGATTATTCCGCTACGAACTTTGAGTCTTACGAAATTATATAACCGAACAAGGCTTCAGTTACTACTCCACATAGAAACATAGCGGAAGCAGAGATTTTGACGGGAAGTGGCGTACGCGAGCGAGTTAATACGCCTCAAAACCAGCTTCTTGCTAACGGTTCCCGCAATGGTTTTAGGCGTGTACGGTTTCCAGCGAGCTCATGCATGCCACGTCAATTAAAAAAGCCCGAAGCTGGATGCTGTGTGGAATATGCGTCGACTTTCGAGTTGGTTGTTCTTCGTATAAGTAGTTGCATGTGACTACCTTCCGTGTCAAAACATGCTCTTCGTTTACATACTCTATCATTCCACATAAAACTTGTGTATAAAGAAGCTTTTAAATTAAACTAAGACTTCGGGCGTACGAAGTTACGAATACGGTTAATATAACAATAATTCCTTAACCAAACAAATAATATATGCAAAAGACATATGTCATACATTCGTAAATACCCAGTTTTAATCGTCATAATTTTTAGTCATCTACAAAATTCCAACAAAATATATCATCCTTCTACAAAAAAATTGTGTACTTTTTACCCCGGGCAGAAACGTAATTTGGAGGCCGTGTTAAAATAATTAGATATTGATAAACAGAGGCGGCGGGGCGGCGGCGGCGGGGCGGCGCGCGCGGGGCGGCGGGTACCCGCTTAATGCATATGTAATAGGGCAGCGGGCTCGGGGTGAACGACCTGCAGGCCAGGTGTTACCAGAATTATGTACTTTATACGCAGATATTACTGCCAGTTTTATATTATTGGTAAAAAAAATAGATTTGGCCCATGAGATTTCACCAGTCATAAAAATTCAACGGTCTTTTAAGGTAGTTTTCAAAGAAACATTTTTCGACGATAACAGCAGCGAAAGTTCTGTATTTAAAAATTTGGTGTTTTACTATATGGACGAATGGTAAGGACAAGGGTGAAGACTGTATGTGGTGAAACTTCACTGGCATGTATGTGCTAGGATCTGGCGTTAGGTTCGCTATAGTTTGGTTTAATAGCAGCTACCAAATTTTAGATTGTATCCACTTATATAGGTAAATTATTTGATTCTTATATCATTACGATATTGGTTTTGAGCGATTTTCCGAAAAAGTTTTCTGTATTCAAGGCCTTACTTAACTTATGCATCTTATCTAGTATAAAAAGCGATTGGATAACTTTAAACGTGGTATTGTATTGTGTGAGGTGTTAATGTTAGCATTGCATGACAGCGGCCTGCCTAACGAGGTTGTGTTGGTTGTTTTAACGCTCCTTGCACCCTAGTGGATGTGACTGTCGGCCATTCCTGAGGATGTGCCTGGTTGGCATGAAACGTACGTAGCATTGACAGTTTAACTGTTAGCGGAATAAGATAATTATAAAAATAAATAACACTTGCTTAGGTGTTCGATATCTGTCAATCCTCTGGAATCAATATTCAATCATTTGGATGGAGATTCGTAGTGGAGAGGCAGATTCGAGGGTCAGCGATGGGTTGCATGCTGCATGTTAATGCATGTTGTAGGCGAGCGTTTAAACGTGGTGTGTTGGTTTGTGTGTTATACTGTAGATCACGTTTTAGCAGTTGGCCAGTTCAAAATACTATTCAATATTGTGGTTAGGTGTCTATTCATAGAAGTGAATACATTTCCATGTGGTTATAAATTTATTAAAAAATTATAGAGCACTTTTTATTGTAATTGAAAAGGTGCACGGCAGAATTTCACATCAAACGTTTGTACACAGAAAATCCAACGTTTGTATATCTGTTGTGGAGACTATGTTTATCACTACTTTTAAAAGAAAAAAAAAAATAAAGAAATTATCGATTCAAAAACACTTCAGTATTATTTGTGAGGTTGTCTTCCTTTGCCACGAAAGACAGAAACAGCGATTAGCGTGTGCAGCGTGCACAGAGCGCTTGTCGCGTTTCTGTTCTAATGTGGTCGCGACGCGTTTTTCTCACGTCACTTCATATATCGAGGACGGAAAGGTAATGCGGAAGGAGGATACGTAGAAGGGAATTAAATTTGCGTGTCGTGTCTATGGAAATGGAAACCGTGGAGGACAATTTTGTTTACATAAAAGTGAAATAAGAGCGACCGCTCAAAAAACCGCGATAATATCAAACTTCTTTAAGCTGTTATATCAGTATAACAATCAGAGTCAGGTTTGAATGTGCAGATCGACGGACGGCTAGAACTCATTGTCAATGTTATTGATTCATTATAATTATATTACTGTTTAAACATTCGATTAAGGAAAGACAATAATGAGTTTTTTTTATATAAATGAACGTTATGTATAAATGTGCATCATAAAATATTATGTAGAAAAAAATAAACGCGTCTTTCTTTCACTTCCTTAATTTAAATATTATATATTATTTAAAAATTGTAACATAAAATTAGTGTATATATTTTTATTTAACGGAATAGATTATTTTAATTTGCTGTTATTTCATGAATACTTGAAAGGTATTAGAAACCCTTACTCGTACCTGGAGTTAAATTCCTTTAAAATATTATTTAACAAACAAGATAATCTAAATGTAGGTATCAGCTCTCAATGTCATTGGTATTAGTGTAAATTCTCTATTCTCGTAACGTTCAGTTGCAATGCTCTCGATGTAGAGAAAACTTAAATAAAATTTTAAAAACTTGAATAAGATGAGCGAAAAGGGAAATATCGAAATGAAATGGAACAAGAAAAGATGTAAAAGCGTGAAGGGATAAAGTAGTGCGGCAATGATTTCGATAAATTTAAAGATACATGCTTTTTAAACGGTTCTTTGGGGTTCCATACACCAGAGAGAAACCTTAAAGGAGTACTTTCATGTTTCTCTGTCTGTTTGACACACCCTATTTTATGCGAATCTACTCGGCACGGAGGTTGGGATTTAGTAGACATATAGAGTTAGGTCACTTCGTCACGTACATGTAGAGTAAATAAACAAATTCCGATTGTAGGGGTTAATTTCGGGGGCATATTTGAAAATAAAGACAAAACTTTAGTCAAGTTTACCATGTGATACCTAACAAACAGATTTGGTAAAATATAAATAAATTTATTTTTATTATTTTAAAACACTTGGTTTAACATATTAAAGAGAATACATGAAAATCAATCATCTTCCCTGAAACTACTGATTACAGTTAAGAAAAAATTACGATATTATTGAGGTGATAAGATTATTTACTTTCGTGTGTTTTTTAGGGTTCCGAGCCAAAATGGCAAAAACGAAACCCTTATAGTTTCGTCATATCCTACCGTCCGTATGTTATGTATGAAATTCGCAAAAATTGTCCCCACCCCTTATTTTCTAAATTGTACGTCTAAAAAATATTAAAAAGATAACGCTTAATTAATACTTTTAACAAAAATTATTTTGATTATGATCGAATATACTGTTTTTGAGTTAGTGCCGAAAAACTGCTTTTCTCAACAAGAAGACGTAAGTGCCATAAAGATATGCTTTTTTGCTGATACACTTTAGTTTATACTAGTTCAATAGTAATACTCGACACATACCTACTTGCTTTAGTCACAGGCGATTAAAGTGCTTATAACTATTCTGTGCGGGAAACATGGAAAAAGTGTAACAGCGTACTTTTTTATGAGTTGTGTAAATCTTTGTAATTATATTTTCGGAAACCTATAACGAGCATCCGACATGCTCTTGGTTGGTTTTTAGTACTCCGGTCAATACAATCTTTTTGGAGTTCTACGAAAAGTTAAAGACGTTTTATAATTTCTGAACGATTCAATTGATATATGTATATATATCTTTTGGAGTATTTACCTTGGTCAATGAATATGTCTTTTAAGATTAGCGGTCCAAGTGTTGATCGATACTATAGATCTAAAGTAATTAAAGAACTCGCCATTTCGCCGACCTCGTGCTTTTCAATTGGCAATATTTAGCAGCCAACGCGTATTATATTTCCTGAAGGAGTCATCGAAAAACCCACTGGGCTGTTGGATGTGACGAAATATTTCTAAATCGTCAGGTACAACGGAAAATTAACATTAGAAACGTAAAAAAATAATTTTAATTCTCAATTCATCAGTCTTTCTGTCATTAAAAATTTTATTTCTTAAAAAACTAGTATTTATAAATATGGATAGAAGAAGACTTGAGTTATCATTTAATAACATAAGAATAAAGGAAACGAAAAATATATCTTATATACAATATTATTCAGTATCTATTTTAAATCACTTTTCTCGAATGTTAAAATAACTTATTTTTGTGTTTAAACAACGTTAAAGTAAACAACATTAATTTTAATTAATTTCTGGGTGCAATGCATGTATTTTTTCAAAGTCGCATTGTGGAATATTAGTCACGTAACATCGGGTGGCAAATAAACGCAGCTTTTGCTAAACAAACCTGAACAAACTGTAAAAAGTGCGACTTCACTATCAAACAAACCATTCGGCTGTGGTTGGGCTAGAAGAGGAAACCGGTTGTGTCAAATTATTTTTATTGAAAAGCTTTTGAAGTTCAAAAAGATAACGGACAAGTGCGAACTCACACCTTAAGGATTCCGTACGAACTCATTATAAAATTATATCTTTTACTACGCAGCTCCACTCACGTGGACATATAAATTACTATATATTTTATATCACTTGGTAACGCGGTGTCCACCATGATCTCAATTACGGGCTCGCTCTCTTCTTACCTATAAAGATGTAATTATAAGAGACTATGAGCTGATTTAAAACCATACACACACAAAATTAAAAATCTTTTTCTATATTCAGTTACAAATACCAGTGTAAGAGTTTTGCTTATAATACGATTTTTAAGCGTTATACAATGATAAAATATACCTGATTTTCCAAGTTGGACTTCTGGCAATAGATCTGTAAAAAATGAGTCAATTTCGTTGTATAGTTTTTGTGTATTTCGCGAACTAACAAACATACAGAAATACAGACAAAAGTTCTAACAATGATTATATTGTCCCCTGTTACATTTATATAAACCTTCTGTATAAGTTATCCATAAATATTTACCCAGGTGCCGACATAGGTCTGTTACAGTTTTGTTATAAATGTAAGTATATAGATAAATAATTAAAATGTGTCTAGATATTTCATTCTTCAAGAGTCTCGACAAAATTTGCTTCTTTCCGATACGAATACCAGCGAAATATCGGCTAAGGGAATTCCGAAGTTCTCATTGTTTTTATTTTATACGAAAATTAAAAAAAATATTTTATGTATCCAAATTATGTCATCGTTAAAGTTGTATTTTTATAATCAAGTATTTGTAAGTGCAAAATATCAGAATTGGAAGCGATATTGGTTATAGTACATCACGAGGTTATAGTTATCAGATTACGATGAGTCGTATTATGTGTAAATATTGAGTTGAAGCAAACACGAGGTAGAAATGAAATTTCAACTGCATTTAATATATCAAACATTACACGAACGACTGTCGCGCGACACGCGGAATGATGTAGGGATCACATTCGAATCGAGGTAGAGAACGACAGCGGGACTATCATCGACATCGGATTCTTCGTCCGAATTCTGCGTTCGGACGCGCGAGGGCGCCGGCGAAGGTCGTAAGGAAGCGTCAGCCGACGGGGGTGTGCTCGGAGCGTGTGACGTGTCACACGAACGTTACCGCGTCACGTTCGCTTGCGCACCGCGGTCGCCCCTCGCCGGCGAATTTCAGGGGGGCGTGTGCGGCCCGTGCGAGCGTCACGCGAATTTATAGCGTAACACATAATATTTCGTTTTATTACAACGGCACACGGAAACACGAGTTGTGACAAACGGCCACGATAACCTGACTGATGTCACGTGTGCGAGAGTTGTTCCACGTCGTGCCGCCGCGCGCGGAATGACTGTTGTTTGCTGTTGTTCTGTGTTCTTGTGGCGAGACTGAGCGGTGGGAAAAGTAAAAAGGAACGTCAAAAACTATTTTTAGTTCTATTTCGGAACAAGGAAATTTTTTTTTTGTAAATCTCTTGTTATGTTGAATAAATTGTTTTAAATATAAATGTTCGTTTCTTTCACTCGTAAATTCACTTGTAATGGTTTTGAACAGTATATTATAAATCTTTATTTTATTAATTGGTTCACATTAATTATTTTAAATAATTTGTCTCGAACGTTGTGCTGTTCAAATGATTATTTTTCATGTCAGTATAACTTATTTAATAAAACATTGTATAGGCATATTAATATTAACAAGGCTTTCTATCTAATAGAAATACATGATTAATTTAAAAAAATAAAAATATTTTTAAAAATAGTGCTCTTTACGTATATTATACCGAATCTCTTTGACTTCCCAGTCCAGAAGTCTTTCAAATGCATTGCTACATAGTATTTAGCTCTTTTACCATAGTGTTCTGTCCACCGAAAATATCAATTTCATTATTGTTTTTTTCTTTTAAAAATTGCTATTCCATTCAATCTTTAATCAGTCCACGAAATGTAAGTAAAACCGTAAATGCTTATGCTTTACAAGAAGAAAAGGTACTGACCTTTACCAGTCAGCTGTCATGAAAATTTATAATATTCATAAAAAAAGTAAATTATATAGTAGAAAAAATAAAATATTCATTGTTTACTTTCAAATATTAAAGCTAGTGAAAGCTCAAGACATAAAAATAAAATAAATTAACTCAAATCGTGAACTAAATAATTGTTCTGACGGTGATATTATAGTTTCGATATTCTTTGTAGCGAGTTTCTTCATGGGGTTTTCATTCACTTATTAAAAGAAATAAAAAGAGCAAGAGAGGGAGAAAGAAAATGAAATAAAGAGAGAGAGAGGAAGAACAAGAGAGATACTTTCTCTTTCTCAATAGAAATTATTGTATCACCCTAAGAAAGATAGACAGAGAAAAGAGAGAGACAGATAGAGAGAAAGAGAGATGGAGGGAGAGAAAGAGAGACACTGAGAGCGAAAGGCAGAGAGAGTAATGGTTAATAATTTCTTTAAAAAAAGTGTTCTTATGTATAAGAATAAAATGTCTTCCTCTTGTATTGGAATATACTCAACTCAAAAACATCCTCCGTAGAAATTCCTTTGATGTCCCTAATATTAAAAATTTAAAACACATATCGTACGGCTGTTTAAATTTTAATACTGTGACGTTTTTAATGTGCATGTTTCTCATTTAAAAAACAGACAGCCCGTCAAACAACGAAACTAATCAATTTTATAGTGTTTCCTATATTCAATCGTTCGATTTCGGTCAGCACGAATTCTAAATTAATGTTCAATTGTAGGAAACGCTCAAGAAGTATTATGGGTAATTGAAAATACAACGCAAACAATCAAATTAGGATGTTCTGTGAATAACGAAAATCGAGATTTCTTCATCGATGGGGGACGGAGCCTGCGGAATTAATATTGTTGGACGTGAAAGCAATTCGGACTATAAAAGTTGCTTTCCGTTTCAGCTACCGAAGTTCTGTACTAATGAGTTCTGTGTACGTACTTGGTCGCAGTAACGCAACTAACAGTAGGTCAACACGGTAATAATTTTATTACGTATTTAATCGATGCTAGGACATGAATAAAAAATCGATGTTAATCCGTGTCACTTATATAATCGAACACTCTTATATATTGATGAGTATGAAACTTTCAAGTTTACATAATGTCTTTGTGTGGACTTTGGCAATCGGAAAAAATTAAATATATTCATTATTAAAACTACCATTCTGATACTAAAATATAAATTTGAAGGACACGTGGAGGTAGTTGTGTAAAATTTGAATTGTGCTACTAGTGATTCTAAGTTTTTCCTGCCGCGTATAGAAAAAACTTGGAATGGTTTACCATTAGTAGTATTCCCAATGAATATTGAAACTAGAAAAGGGCGTATTGCTTCCTAAAAAGCCTCTTAGTGACTCCCCTGGGATTGCGGGTCTACAATAAATTGACGTCTACAACGTTTGAAATAAGTAATTGAAGAATACAAAAAAAGAAGAAGAAATGACAATAAAATAGTAATGAATATATATAAATATATTTTAGTTATAGAAATAAACATTTTATAATAATTAAATGTAACAGTATAAAACCAACATTACGGGCTGTTCCCAGGCGGTAACCCATCCAAATACAAATCGTGCCTGAAGCTGCTTGGGCAACTTCGATGATCGAACTAGAATTAGCGTATCCTACGTGGTATGATCGTTGATAATTGACGTGAAATAGACGACTATAGGGAGCTTTTGAAACGATAAAATTGTCGTGTCGGACATTTTTTCCGGCCTAGCTCTCATTCGCGAAGCCTCTGGAGTACAACGCGCGTCAACGAACTTCGATTCAAAAATAGTACACGTGAATGGCAAACGTTAGCTGTCATTTGAAAAAGGTTGGCGGGAAACATGGGTGAGAGCAGTTTCTAATCGCACCAGTAAGAAATAAACAAGGTTAAATAATAAAAAAATTATAGACCTTGTGAGTTTTTTAAATTATCGGGGCGATCTTCTTTCACAAATTCTAAAAGAGGATTATTGTTTGTAATAATATTACCCTATCGATTTATATGAACTTTTGTAATAGATTCCTAAAAAATTGTGAAGTATCGATGGTGAGTTTCAATTAAATGTTTAATGTATCTGTTAGTGTTTAATCAGAACAGGTCATTGTATTTATACAAGTTGTATTTATAGTGGTTATATTGTTCATTAATTTCGATAAACAACAAATGGAATCGTCTTTATAGTCAGCTATCTACATGAAGAAATTATTAAACACAAAATATATAATGAATTTTATCATATACCTTTTCGCAAATATTCACAATCTTCTATCTTTTCCTTTTATGAAATAATTTTGCTAAAGGAACCATAGTCATTATAGTAGTCATTTCTAAGAAAAATAGTAGAACATCTACGTAGAAAAATGTCATACTAACAACCTTAAAAATAGAAGACACCGTGCCACAGTGTGGTGGGGTGTGAGGCTAGATGGCCAACTGCGTATGCGCCGCGGGGCCGGTCAGTGATCCGATTCGCATATCCCCGATCAGTTGCGATTGTATTGATAAGAGTTCGTCGTGTCGCGTTGTGACGAACCACGTCTGCGTTTGCAGTCTGGCCGAGCATTTATTAAGGTTGTGTCGGATTGTGTATACCGTATGGAATCAATTATCTATCATTCTGAAGAAATTCATAATCTCCTTCTTTTCTCGAGCAACTTTGCCAAGAAATCATAGTCATTGAAGTAGCCGTTTTTGAGGAAAATAGCTTAGAATGTGTACATAAATAATTTGTAGCGACAAACTTATGAAAAAAAAAAACGTGTGTGATGCCGCGCCTTCCCCCGTCAACAGTTCCCACGACCCAGACATGTGCGGTGGGCGGACACGTGCGTGCGCGTGCTTGTCGTTGAATTTACACAAAGTTTAACAACAAATAGGTATTTTGTTAGTAAAGTCTTACGTTTACGATATTGACATTTCTGATACTAAGACTGTGTGTGATTAATATTTAAGTGTTTAATAACAATGCCTTTCACTGCTATTGAATATGCGAACATGATTTATTGTTGGGGAGTTTGCAGAGATGACATTTTTGCAGATCAAAGACTTTATAGTGAAACACCCTGACAATTAACAACCTGTGAGTTCGCAAATAATATTGCATGCCGTGTATTGTTTACGCGATAATTTACCTTAGTTTGCCTTGTTTGTTTAGAGGTTAGTGGAACACATTTAGAAAATCAGAGACTAATGTGATAATACTCTCGGCGATCTTATACATCTCTGACAACATCAAGCGCCATTTGTAGGTAAATGCCTAGACGCACGCCATGGTGCGCAGTGCTCGTGCTTCAATGTGGCCGAACATTTAGTATGGTTGTGTGTATATTATTTTATACTAGCTGTCCCGCCCGCTTCGTTGGGTAATTTTTATTTATAAATAAAATGGCGAAGGATTTACGGAACTCGAAAAATGAGTAGCCTAGAACCATCTACAAATCATCCCGCATCGAATGGTTTCAGTCCCATGTCTATACGTTTAGTAGTTTTTACGTGATTGGCGAACAAAGACAACCTATTTTCATTATATATGTATAGATTATTTATAAACATGTTTTCAATGATACATTTTTTTTTATTGTTACTTCGGCAAAGTTTTTCTAAAAAAGGAGGAGATTATGAAAAGGTTCATATTCGATTGCACCTTGTGTATTATTTCTAAATATATTTTCAATTATGCATTTATGTTTTAGTTACTTTGGCAAAATTGTCCTAAAAAAGAAGGAAATTACCAATATTTGTGAAAAGATGTATGATCGAATTCATACCGTATTTGTGTATACGGGTTGATAATAATCGTGTTCTTCAATGTATTATTTTTAAAATATTGTTTCCTATTAATAAAACAAGAATTTATTTATTTCTTTTCGAGTACTATCATGCTAAAAAAAACAGATATATTTATATATAGCATTTAAAAAGTCATAAATCATGATCTATTTATATACGAAAACTTAAAATGGCATTATTTATTTAGGGATCAATGCGATGAAAATTCGGAGTAAGTTCGAAACGAAAAATAACATTCGTTTCGACTATATTTAGGCCAAAATCTTGATGTTGGCACGAACAAGAAATAGGACCGCTGACTATATTTTTATTAACCATATTCAAAACTTCTTTATAGTTACGTTAATTTTTGTATAAGTAACAAGTAACTGAAAAAGTTTTATCGCCAATTAGACGGACAGAGTACCAGGAGGTCATGATGTTATAGCGTTATCGAACTATATAAATAATAAATTAAAACTCCATTCAACAAGAATGAGACGGCAAAAGCATTAGCAATTTGCAGTTTGATAGCAGTGCTTTAATTGGTTAATTTTGTTTTAATTTTTGTCATTATATTTAATCGCTGTGCACATGTTACCAACATAGATACACAATTTCAGTATTAATGTACTGTCCTATTGTGAAAGATCTTCAGATATATTTTGGCAACAACATTTATGATCCTATTCTGGTGTTTGTCGATTTGTCTGAAAGTTACACAACAGACGCCTTTTTTTAATTTCATTGGTTTTTGCTATAAATCGTGAGCGAAACTGCATCGCAAAATTAGAAAGAAGCACAAAGTCAGAACGTTACTAATGTAATAATGACAGATACAATAAATGGAATGCAAGAAAATTTGTAAGCAATAGTATTTTGTGGGATGTCCATTTGAACTACTTTTGCCTAATTTGTGTAACATAATTCTAATATTTTCGTCATTAACTTCGTACGAAAGATAGCCAGTATATGTTTTTTAAACGTTGAGACTACGTATGATTTCTTTAGTAAAAACAGCCAAGAAGACTTTTTTTTGCGTTACACGTTACGTTAAAAAAAATTCTTTTATATCTACGAGTTGTCGCAAGTCGTAAACGTGGTTTTCGAACAAAAAGATAAACTTGTCAGGTTGGTTTTTGATATGTGCGATAAACTGCGGGTCTGTGTCGAGGATATGATCTTACCCGTAGACATAACTTTATAGACCGAGAGACGGGGCACAAAAATGCTCTGAATTTACTACAGCTGATTTTCTGCAGATGGTTATAGCAGTTGTGTACACACATATGATGCGGTCAGTTAAGCGAACTGTAGAATAGACGTCTCATGTATGTTATCAAATGTTTTACCATTACGCTGGTATTGTGGTGGTAAATGAATTTACTAAGGCTGAAAATTGTTATATAGATTGTATATTACATATAAGTGACAGTTATATCAGAGAAAAGACCTGGTGAGATAGCCCTAATGTATGTACAATAAAAATGACGTGCAGTTTGTTTATTCAATTCAAAATGCTTCTGATCCTCGTTTTGGACGCTATGTACACTGTGCTCGGTTACATTAAAAACGACTTCTTATTCAAGTAATTAATAAAACATTTGTCAAAATTAATGATTCGACATTTTCAAGTGATAATTTTGTCATTATTACACAACAAACTGAGGAATATTGTTCGAATTCTTCTACAGAGGTATACCATTTGCTATTTAAGCAATTCTCGACAAACAAACACCAAAAATTAAATTTTTATGTTTGTTTTCTTACAATGAATTGGAAGATCACAATGATTTCAATAGCGCAAGTTTATTAGTGAGAATGCCCTCGGAGACGTCTTCCTCTAGCTACTGTATTTAGTGTTCTGGATAAAAGCTTTTCAGCCCACTGTGCTTTCTAACTTCCTAAATGTGTTTATATTTACTTACGAAAAACACAAAATAAAGAGTGTCTAAACAAGTTATCAACAATAGCTTTGAAGAGAAGTTGTTAGTAGAGCGAAAACGTTTACCAAGCTTTACTGTGGCGCAGTCGATCATTCTGATCAAAGGTAGACAATTTGATTTAGTATAAAAAAAATGTATTTTTAATTTCCGTTTGTTTTACTTTCAATCAAATGAACACGAATTGTGTAATTTGATTCGCTTACACAAATCCACATTTTTTTTAAAGAAACCGACGGTACCAAGGTTTATAACACGGACGGCTTTGACATGTTGGTCACATCAATGTGTACAATTATGTTAGTAGAGTGAACTCGGAATCCAATTATTTTGATTTTATTAATATAAAACCTTCTGCATTATGTTTTGTAGATAAAATACTTGTACATTTTTTTATAGCTTTTCTTTTCTAGTAATATTATACTAGTAAAGTTTAATTTCTTTTGTTTTATATGGATATATTTTTTCATATTATTATATTATATTAAAACCATCACAAATATAAATGTAAATTAAAAACATCTACAAATGCCAAACATAAAAAAAGGGGGGTAGAAACAAAAGGTGGAGGGGAAGTGGACCGGCATTTCTGCTGTTCGTCACATTTAGTCAATGAGTATTCTTTATTGAGATACGTGTGTGTTCAGCCACTGTTTTGTACTTTCCAGTATACATAGTCAATTCTTTGAATGCACTTGAATTTCAAAAGCGATAATAAATTTTCCGGATGGAACGGATTCAAGAATCAGTTAACAATTACACAATATTTCGATACATCAATGAGAGTTTTTTTATTATTTATTAAAACAGCTCCGAGTGATTACATTGCGATATATACAGCTGTCATAACTTCTGTTAATTGATAAAGTCTTGGGTGTGAGGAGTTGTGTCGTAACGCTTGTTGAGCCATTATTTATAAAAGATCTGATATCATATGTTTATGTGATGAAATTTATGTTGTTGAAGTTTGAATTCTTTCCACACTTTTATCGTATCGGCTCTATTTATCGTTTTTAAGTATAAACGACCATTAAAACTTTCAAAAACCACATCGAGGAGAAGTGACAAAGATGATGACAAAAAACACCGGTAGCACTCCGGGAGTGCCGGCAGAAGTGAAAACTTCAATATTAATACAGGATTTTGCATTACTTTAAAAGAATTGAATTTCAACATCGAGGTAGTTCGCAAGCGCATATTTTAGCTTGGCTTGATAATGCCCCAGAAGACGCTCTTAACAAAGATTATAATAAAGCTATCGATCTTATCGATTTTTTGATATCAGTATCTGCTGCCGAGGCTTCTGGTGATATCCGATTACAAATTCACAAGCATACCTTTACTTGCTATAAAGGTATAGCATCGAGACGACAACAAAAATGTAGATTTGAAGCTCCGTTTATGCCGGTTAAGAAAACCATGATTCTGACGCCTATGCCAGACACAGAAAATGGTTTCCAGCAGTACAAGGCTAAATATAGTTCAATCCGAAAAAACTAGGAAAAATATGGATACAGTGGTTTTCAATCTTTCTACGATGAAAATAACATTGCTTCAGATGAAGAATATGTCAACATTATTCGAGCAGGAATTAATAGACCGCGAGTTTTTTACGTTTTATAGTGCTCAGCTTATAGCTGGTTTTCTTGACGGCAGTTACGGGCTAAAGCCAAGTAAGAGTTTTTCATCTAGTATATTTTTCATCTAGTATATTTATAAAGTACCCACTCATTTTCTTTCACTACTTCATCATCACTTTTTTCATTAAGAGATGCACTTTGTTCAATTTCCATAATTTAAACAATTCGCATATACGAATACACAACAGTGTGGTTACTACACAACAGTCAAGCCATCAGCTGTCACCATCCTTGGATACGCGTGGCACGCTGTACATAAACACACACGGACATTCGCGCAAGCGCCCGGTGCCGCCTAAACGGAGCAGCACACTCAGGCACGGTAGAAAGAGTGAGAGATACTAGTTCCTCTCCCTTCCCCTCGATCTTACGCTTTTTCGATCAGCATCACGTGACCCTGACGCGAGTTTGGAAGTTTTTACCCATACAAAAAGTGCTCAGCGCCGCTAAAGAAGTTTTCACTTCAAAAATATATATCACTACTGAAATGTAAAAAATATATTATTTTCTTACACATATTCACCAGTTATGATGCGATATCTGCTATTTTCAACAAAGATATAAAATCTATGCTACAAGTTTTGAAAAATGCTAAGATTTAAATAACGCTGCTGAAGTGTATAGAAATGCCAGTGAAGATTACAAAATTTTTCAAGCTGGTGTTGCGTGCATTTCGTCTTTATACAGTGCTTCCAAAAAAAATAATTTTTATGCACATTGATGTTTAAACCTTTAACGAAGGGTACAGCTATAAATACCGACGTTTATTTGCCATCTCTAGTATTTACATCTGCTGTAGCATTTGAACATTTAAAAGACTATATCCAGAAGTACAAATATGGCCAGGTAATGTGTCCATTGTAAATTGGGGATGGACGTACGTTTATAATACTCTTGAGCCAATAATGATGAATCAATATCTTGTTTTAATTTTTTTTACTGAATATTTTGTTTTGTAATTGTAAAAAGTATGTGGAAATATATACGGTTTATACTGCACTGCAGCATGTTCATAGTGCAATGGCGACAGTTGTTTAGTTGTACCTGCAGTTATAAAATTAAGTGAAGTAGACAAAACTGGTGACAACGAAAAAAACATTTTGGTACGTTACAACTGGACTGTGAGCAAAATAAATAAAAACAATTGTAAACATTTTCATAATTAAAATTAATGTTTCTGACTATTAACGTTTGACGTAATGATAACAGAAATATATTTATTAGAATTCTTTTTGTACAAAATTCGTTCAGGCAGTTTGTAATTTATCAAATCGTATATATGCATCTTTTCGTTTATTTATTTGATTATCAAATAAAAAGTTACGAGTTTTAGTGGATAAACTTAATAATATAGCTTATCACTAATAAAATCAAACAGGTTTTATAAATATTCATTTAAAGTGATTGGATTCAGAGATTTCTGTATTTCAGATGCTTCATTATATACAGTTTAAGTCACTTTAGAATATACTTTCATTGTGATTGCTTAAGTTTATCCAAATAACTGTGAAAAGTGAGAAGACACTAAGATCATTACATAGGTTTTGCGTTAAAAAAAAATCACAAAAATATGCATGGATATGTTTTTGCGATTTTTTTAAGTGGGTTGGCTTTATTTTGAAACTCTTGGCATGCCACCTATTCCTAATGCTAATCTAAAGCAAGTTGTGAATTTTATTATTGTATTAACATAAATAGAGAAAAAAGGGAAAAACCGATTGTTGTTCAAAAGACAATATTAATACCGAAAGTGTGTTTTGTGTAGGGGTTAAAGAATGAACTAACTGTACACACTGAAGCTGCCGTGTGATAGTCCACAAGCCGTGACAAAAGGCAGCCGTTCGTTCGATTAACTCAAAGATAATTTTCCCATCACAACATATTTTATATGGGTTTCTTGTTTCATTATTTATTTGTATTTGAATATTGTTTGCAATATAGTTCCTATGCCTTCTACGTCTTATTTTCACTATAATTAATTCAATTGTAATTTTTGCATACAACTGTGATTAATAACGAAATAAGTAATTCAATTGTGATTTACAGGTGGATAATAACCACAAGTCTCGGACTTTTCCTTTGCAGATGCGCTTTATGGAAACGGTACGGTACAGGTGACGGCTTTACACCGACGACCAGTAATTCTACGGCCAACCGCTTTTTCAGCATTTATAAAATAGCTGGTGCAGCAGCCCCTCAGAAGTCTGTCTGTTTTGTCTGAAGCAATTCTATCATATCCAGCAAATTTTACCATGCTAATAATTTTTATAATTTCATAGCTATTATTGTTTTCTAAATTACAAACCAACACCAAACCAAAACGAACCAAACCAAAACAAAACCATACAATACATCGAAATCGTATTGTATAGCATCCTATATCCATTACTATTGAAAATTTATTAGGAATTTGAGCAGAATATTTTAATAATTTAGATATCCTATGATGTTATATAGATTATAATCGTCTGTCACGTTTGTGATTGTTTTGAGGGTAGATGAATTTAACGTGCCTCGATTTCGTGACTGATAAAAAAAAAACTAGGCTAGGTTTTAGAGAACGATAAACATGGTAATCAAAATTTGGCAAAAAGCATGACGTCCCAGCACGAGTAAAGGAAAAATCTGAAAGTCGTTATAATGTGTATAATATATAATATAAACTCACGTCCGTTTCCCAAAAGTATAGGCAGAGACTATAGATTTTCACAGGGCACGCTTTTTGCATATCTTTGTTGCATCCATCCATCCATTCTTACATCCATCAATCTTTTCATGCAAGTTCAGTTTGTCAGTTTCGGTTGATGTGTGGTTAGAACATTTTAGAACAATTGTAGTATAGGTCGTGATGTATACCGATGTATGGGAGAACAACTTGCTACGAAAATTTTTAATTTCGGTTAATTCGGATGTATAAAAAGATATCGCAAAAAACATTAGAAAAAAGGAAAACGACAAAACTGACGAATTAATGGACCGATATCTTGTCGGTATCGGTATTGCAACCAGGTAAATCATCGCAATTTCTGATGGATGTAATATCTAGAAACGTAATAAAGTTTGTACGGAACGCTCAGTGTTCGAGTCCTATTTGCATTAGCCCGGTGTTTTTTTGTAACTGATAGTTATTTGCAGTGTAATTTAAAAGACACCTGTTCTTTTAATCGAACCTAATATATGCAACGTACAATAAAAAATGGTGACTGCATTTTTTATGAAATACAAAATGCTACATTTCCATAATAGTTTTTTTTTAATTTCAGTTCGCATTTACTGTAGAAAAATGTAAAATACAAACGGAACAAAATGTCCCTCCAGGTTTCGTACCTGCTACCGAAAAATTTTGTTACCGCCTAAATCGTATACAGGTGACGTATCGCTACATCACAACCTTCGCTCGTTCCCGCGCGACTGAAGCCGGAATACTAGGAAATATTAATTTCCTTAATGCGCAGCTTTAGCGTCAAAGCTAGGCAGACGTTTGCGGCGTGGCGGCGCTGATAACTGAGATTGCTTAGCTTTGAACTCTGAAGCGTCGTGATATTTAGACGCGCCAATATCTTTGATTAAGTCACAAGGTATAATTTACATGGGAGTTGGAATATTTTAATGCTGGACGTCATCATTCAATATTGACATTTGTATTGTCTTTCTGCTTCCATCGTCCACATGTTTCGCGTCACTCGATTGGAATTGACAAAATACTTTTTTAGTCTTAGGCAATTGACAGTGTTCTTAATAAACTAAATTTCGGCCTTTATTGAATTTTAATAACAGACTAATTAAAGCCAATAGATAAACAGTCAACGGAGTATACATCAATATCGCATGCCACGGTTATAGAGGCAGATATTAATATTTGATATTAGTATAATGATACATATTAAAAGCATATGTTAATACACTAGCAGTCGAGATAAATAATTAAAATTTGAATTATTTTCAGTAATTACCGTCAATTAGTTTGTATATCAAAGCTCTTTTTGCACAGCCACTTCATAAAGTAATATCATGTTTTCAGGGGATGTTTAAACCGACTTAGATGCGTATAGTGACGCCGAAATCTTTATATTGTTGCGAGTAATATTTAGGCAAGGTTTAATATCAAAAATATTTAACAAATGAAAAATGCGTGTGACATCAAGAAGAAAAAAAAACGAGTAAAATACAATAAAAAACAATAATTATTTAAAAGCTAGTTAAAAAGTCAAAAAAGGTGTGTCAGACAAAAGTTAAGATACTTACTCTAAAAATCTTCTATTTAACGTAAGCAATATGCCATGAAAGTAAAGAAATATCTGCACTTCAACAATACATATTATACGAGTGTACTCTGTCGAAGTAATTAGTGACTTTGAACTTAAACTTTTAAACATAACACAAGAAAGTCTGCACGTATCTAAGCTTTTCTTGCAGTTGGGGACAATTGGGACAAATTTGTCTCAAAAACATGATTAATATTTCCCCCGGCATTGCAGGTTTATAATGCAAAAGTTCATCGATCCAATAATAGGGGTCTTTATGCCAAAACGAGGAAGTTGTAATAATAAATTATATTTATTTATATTGCGAAGCTCATTTTCCTCATTAATACACGTTATAATCACATGATAACCGTTGCAACAAAATTCGTTAGAGAAACATTACAACGACATTAGAACTTAAACATTCGGACAAAAGGTAACGGTCTATGAACAATAAATAGAAAATACAAATTCTTAAATGAGCTTCTTCCGTCTTCGCTTTGCTCGATCGTTTCATTTTCTTACGTTGAAAATATTTCGATTCAAGTATTTAAGTTTGCTGCCGACTAGGATCGGGCGCCCGTGGCCAGGGCGCCCGGACCGATGAGATTTTAACTTGAGTCAAATTGACCCAGTTGCTCCGTGTCTCGGAGATCATATTAAGCCATCGGCCCTTGACGTTATTGCCCATTGTATCGGTGACGACTGTCGTTAGCAGCCCTCAACGGGACCAGCGTGGAGGGATTCCGAGCTCCTAATCTAAAATACACAACATCAGCGTGAGCTCGATGAGGCTTAATGCCAACTTCGGGTAAAGGGAGAGTCCATCAATCTTAATTCAATATTAATATTCATATTTTTTTCTTAGTTATCGTCATTAAGAATTTAAGAAAAGCAGTCCTAAAAGGTTGTAACCTAAAGTGAGATGTTCTTGGGGTTGATTTTTATTGGACAACATAATAATATTCCAAGTCACCGCTCAGTTTGTGTATCGTGTATTGAACTGCTACGAGTATGTTCTAAAGGTAGTTTATAGCACTAAGAAATGTTGCTACTGGTTTTGCATCTAATTTAGTTAAAATACCTATCTATACATACGTTAGTATTTTCGTTGCAAGTAGCGCGAAAAATCACATTAAAACACTGCATTGATGTGCAAGGTGGTTTCGCTTGATGCAACACTAATATATGTCAAGTTTTGTGATTTTAACGCTTATAGAAGTATCAATTTCATTGGAGTAATATGACCTTCATTAAATATCCATCGCGAGTTTAATGCTGTACAATATTAAGTGAAGAATCCGGTAAAATTAAACTGCCTTAGCATTGTCTCGTATTATTTCCATAAATATATATTTGAGTTCTTTGTTTATAAAAGTCGTCACTTTTAACTACTTTATTAAGAAAAATTACTACTAAGCATTTTTCATTTGATACTATAACATAATGATATACAAATTTTTTCTTCTATATATTCGTTAGGTTTCTACAGCAATAGGTATGAATGCTCTTTTTTTTCAAAAGATCGGCTTAACAGAGAAATGTTCGTATAATGTTTCCCTATAAATTATAAAGATGGCAATTGTTTAAAAGGTAAATATCAATTTTTTGGATACCGTAGATTGCGATGACCATGTTGGTGTTTTCGCTTCCCTTAACAGATCCCATAGCGGTAACACTGAAATAGACTGATTGTTGACAGCATTCAAACGGCGGATGATTCTATGCTCGGCTCGAGCAGATCGCCTCCCGAAAGATTGTGGTTTTGTTGACTTTGATGCTCAAAACGAAGAGTGGCTCGCAAGATATAATACCGATAATGCGGGGAGAACTATACACGAATTTTTCTTGACCTTTCGTACAGTCACCCACGCGAGCGCCTGATGTGGCGAGCCATACGGCAACTCTATCGGATCTTTTGTTGACCTCATATTTCGACTATTATGTGGTCTCTATTGATGTCCCACTTGAGGGCAAACCATCATCTGGTTGGAACTACTATTGTCTGGTTCGGAGTAAGTTGCCTCTTAAATGGCCACTGCGATTAACTCCAGCTGGTGAACGTCGTGTTTGGGACTATAGGTCGGCAGACTGGGATGAAAGCGTAGTTTTATGCGTTCTGTCTTTGAGGGCAAATTCGCTTTAAGCCTGAGGATTCTAAAGTTTGCGTTTATTTTATTGCGGCAGTATCACAGGTCATAGATTTATATATTCCGAAATCTATGGTATCGATAAGTGGTAAATTTTATCTCTGATTAGCGTTAGTTTCTCGCTAATTCTGCAAATGTACTTGGACTTGGACAAAACTATTACATTTTGTATATCCTGAAGGAAGAGTTGTGCCTTGATCGGGGCTCCAGCCTGAGTGTATGAATCTCCACAGCAATAAAAACAAGATAATGGAATATAAAATAATACGAAATATATTTGTGAATTTATATAGAAGACGTGAACAGAGAATTGAGAAACTGATCGAATAAGTATAGTGTTGTCGCTGCTCAACGTTTAATTTCGGTCCAGAGTACTGAAACTCACGAGGGATACATCTGCGTTACACTATTATCAACCGCCAAATTCTGTGCTATTTAAAAGAACACCAGTTGATTACGTAGCTACGTAAAAAAAAAAATGAAACTACCAGTACGCTTTTTGAGATGGACTTTAGTTGGTGATCTCATTTTCTTGACCCATCGTCGGGGGGAGGTAATCGAGACTAAGAAGAAAGCTTTGGCTGTTAGTTAGGATGTAGCAAAGGCTTTTACTAAAAGGTACAAAGCACTGTTCTTGAAGCTCCTAAAGATTGCAATTGAAAGTACGTGGTCAGATATGAAGCCCGTTAATGCCGGTATTCGTCAAGACTGTATCCTATTCCCTACTCTGTTTGTTCAAAACATCTATGGTTTACTGAAAGTCCGCAACATTCATCTCTATGCAGATGATATTATCTGGACTAATTACACTTCGGCTGCACTAATGCTTCTTGGGGTCAAATCGACGAGTGTTGAACCCAATTGTCCCTGAAATCGAGACAGCCTTAGAGATTCTCTTTTAAAATTTTTTTGGAAATATTTTCCTTACAGTGCTGCACCGATTACGTCGGAATTCTCGGTGTCAACATAATGAAAATCGTTTAGTTTTGCAATCATCTAGAGAGCAAGGTACAACTAGCTTCTAAAAAGATTGGGGTGCTCAATAGAGTGCCACTGTACTTCAGGCCTTTTACTTATAGGTTCGACGTCAGCTAAAGTGTTGTTGCCATTTTTGAACTGGGGCACATTATTATTAACTTTTGTCTCTAGATCGTGTCCAACGTCGTGTACTTTGAATTGTCGGAGACCCTGTATCATCCACCTAACCCGACTGTTTAGCTTTGCGAAAATATTTAGTATCTCTGTGCGTCCTTTATCGTGTAAACTATAGGGAATGCTCTGAATAGCTATCCAATCTCATTCCTACCGTGGATTTGTGTTATCGTTCTGCTCGCCGGAAACGTTATCAAACCATTTTAAGCGGTATTCCCAATGACCTTCGATAAGACATCCTGAAGAAAACAGTATATTTCTTTTTAAAAAACCATCAACGAACTAGTGATTCCCTGAGCTTATGGGTGTCCATGGTTGGTGGTGACTATGTACACGTTTGTCCCTTATAAATCCTTTAAAAAAATTTCATTTAATTACTTTTTGTGACTCATGTATTGTTGTAAATTATGTCAAATAAGACCCCTTTGCAAGCCATTGATCCCTTTGTTTGTTGTTTATATAAAATTTTCTTTGACGATTCTGTTAAACTTTTTTAATTTATGTAATGTATACAGTGTATACATTATTACATTTATAATTAATTAATATTAACATTATTACATTTTATCATAATTGTAGTCCGAAGATTGAATATAATATGCTTCAAAAATGCACTATGGAACATAAGAACACTTCATTAATTGCTCCACGAGTATGCTTCATAAGCCCTGGTTGCTAAGACTCAATTTAACGTTCGAATTCCCATATATACATATAAATTTATAACTGTGTGTCTGTTTTTAAACAGAAACAAAGCTATAAATATGTTATCCCTAGTATAAACGAGGTTAAAACCTGTCATCTTTAGTAGAGAACGAAAAAATAAATAACAATTGCTATTATAATCCGAAAAATAAAAATTTGGAGAATGTATAAACCAAATTCACATTTTGCATGTAAATAATGGGGTGATATTCAGTTATTTATTAACAGGAGGTTTATTAAATTATTTTATTGAGCGTTATTCACAACTACATGTATATCTTGACAATGTTTTTCTTGCAATAATAACTAATTTCCCCAGTTATGGCTGCAGCCACATAAACCATAGATAATATTTAGACAAATGTATATAACATACATAAATGTGTAGTAAGTTTCTATATGTTACGGATTTTAAAATTTATTGAAACGATTAATGGAAATAAATTAATTTATTGACGAACAGGAGAATGTTCTTATTTAATCCTGCTGTGTGATTCCTTTTCTGTGAATTACTCAAATTTTGTACTGGTCTCAAATTTATTAGACATTTTTAGCTAATTCATCTACTAAGCTGAGACCTCGATCCAAAGTTTCCACTTGCCAAACTTCATTTCAATTCGTTAAATAGTCTAATAAATAATAAGCTATCGGGGTGTATATTAGCTGGTCGACATAGCATTTAGCACACCTCATTCAGCTGCACAAATAGCCTTCAGCATCACGAGCGGGCGACGCTAATTGACTTTATGATTAGGTAAGTAAGCGGAAGGCGGGCGGAGCGGCGGAGGCTGGAACGGGAGGAAAAAACGCGGAACGGCTTTCAGTCGCGTTCTGATTTATAGCGTATAAAGGCGCCTTTTAATTTCGCGAGGCGCGTAATGTTCTAAGCAATTTGTATTAAACGGGTATAAAACTGTCTGATTATATTATTTATTGGTCGGAATGTTGCCGTGCGCGCCGTTGCCAAAATAAACAAATAGCGCCTGTTTCTGTAACGTTATGGTAATTTTAATGTCGGCGGCGCGTGCCCGCCCGCGCGCGTCCGCAATCACGGCCGGCGGAAGAAGTTAATTAAAATACACCTACTTAACTGCTCTCCGAGCGGCGATCGCCCGGCGGTCATTGCTTTGCGTTAGAATCGAAAGGTAACGGGCTAGCTCTTTGGTGAATTGACCGATGAGTCTACCAGGGGTACAGCCATGCAACGGAAATGGGATTGCTCAACCGATGATATATCACACTTTCACAAAATATAGACGCGAAGTAGAGTTTTGCACTGTAGTATTTCCGCAAGTGAATCGTAGTTTCGGCGGCCCACTCTCTCTTGCATTGGCCCATTCCTTACTCCATAAAACATCATATTCCTATTAAAAAGATCGGTAATGCATTGGTGACTTCTGTGGTTTCAGAAGAATCCATGAACGGCGGTGATCACCAGTCGCTCTGATTGCTCGTATGCTCGTCTGCACGTCGAAAATGCTATACAAAGAAATGAGTTTTGGATTTAAATTGGAAACATTCACTTGGACAACACGTAAATCGTCTGTCTTAGAAGTGATCACGCATTTGAGCTAGTATGGAGGACTTAACTTTGAGTACTTCAATTCGAAACAAAAGGTTGTAGGTACCTATGTTTTTGCAGTAGGGTGAGAAAAACCTTATGAAATACTGGGACGGATGACAGTAGAAAGGAGGCCTGCGTGGAGCATGAAAAGGAATAATGTATATTTATGTTGCGTTATATTGCAGCGAAAGGAAGGTTTATAAATGTTGCTGACCGTAAACTAAATGTAAACTGTACTGTGGCCATTGATTAACTGGTTTGGGAGAATGAAGTGTCGATTGACTTATTACAAGGATATCATAAGTAGCCTATGTATTCGTGGGTGTTTCACCATAAAAGTGCGGGTAATCAATGGATTTGCTTAAGTATGGATTTTTTTTTAATAAAAAATACATTCTAAAGCTATATGTATTGACTTAATTTAATAAAATGGAAACACTTTTTAATGTCGAATGAAAAAGAAAAGGAGATCTAATAGAATCACTTGTATGTCACAGCTAATTTGCTCTGAATTTATTGAAGCGATTAAATTGAAAAGTACTTACCCATATGAATTTCTGTAACCCAAACAAATAATGTAAATATATTTTTAGTAAATAAATTTTGAACATTAAGGTCTCTTTTGGGGGTCAAATTAGAATAGCTGAAAAAAGTTTTATAAGCTGTATTATGTGACATGTCAAATAAAAAGACTTGTTGTGAAACTGTCAAACACATATTTTTTTTACATATTAGTGATGATATGAAAAAATGAAAGAAAATCGACCATTTCTCCTCTTTCGTCAACACTACTAAACCTAAAGTATTGCTTATTGATTACAGAAAACGTATAAGAAGATTATGGTCTTAAAATAACATGAAGAACCTCTCAATATTGTGCATACAATTTGCAGTTGTCTTACTTACCACTACAAATTTGGGGTAGATTCATAAAAAAGATGGTAGATAACTAATTCATCGTACGGAAACCTCTCCATATGAGTTCTATTCGCACGAACAAGTCCGGTTTTATTATTTTAATCCTCTATAACGATATCTATATATCTATACATATATTAAATTTGTAACAGGCCAATGTTTGTACATTATAGATATTAGAAAAAACTGATATAGGAAGTCTTTATTAGAGCAACAGAAGCCAAAACAACAGTTTTTCGAATATTTGTCTGCCTGTATGTTTGTTACCATATCACGGAAAAACCGCGGGTTGGATTTTGATGAGGTTTAAAACGTTTTATAGTTTGGGATTATAATTAACATCTAAGCTATTTTTCATTTAATTCGGTTGAGTAGAACCAGAGATACAGCTTGACCTCTCCGTAGCACTGCCTTTCATACATTAGAGAGGTCATTTAAATGACCTCCCTAATGTATGGTCGTGAGGAAAAAATATGAATAAGCGCTACGAGCTTTTTAAAATGGTTTAAATATAGTAGTCCACGTGGGCGAAGCTGCGAGAAAAAAGTTAATCGTAAATAAAGGAAAGATGTTTTGGCTTCAAACGGCTTAAATAAACATGATCTCTTTGTCTGGGTATCAATTAAAACTATAGTGTCGGTATAGGATTTTGACTATTTGACACGGTATTGTTCGTAAATAATTATACTCGTAGGATAAGTAAATAAATTTAAAAGAATCTATAGTTTTATTTACTTTACATTCTGTAACAAATTACACTGTAAGAAATTTTGTGGTTTATAATCAATGGACCAATATTTATTTTGTTACGGATAGTCGTACCCTCAGCTAATAATTAGATCGTAAGAATTGTAACGTAATAAATGATCTTTTGTTTATGTACATTTATTTCCCATGTAGGGATTTAGTGCAAGATTTATTTTGTTTGGTGTGTGTTCGCAAGGGAAACGTTCCTGCGCACCCCGACGTACACTCGGCGTGAACATATTCACTATCTTATTTTTAGTCCATATAGTTCGTAGAGATGAATTACAGACGTGTGATTCGTAAATAGGAAAACATAGTTTTTTGGTGCAATTTATAGTGAAATGTACATTTTCCATATAGTTTTATACATATAGATTTATTTTGTTAATGAATATATGAGTTTATTCGAGTTTTACTTCCGAAATGCGTCGAACGTGTATGCACTTTAGTACCTCAGTAATCCTTCAGAGGGACGATCATGTGACAGACATCAGCGACCCTCACGACGATAAAGCCGCCGGCCGCTAATCGTAGTCGTTCACGGTTACCAGATAGTGGCGTCCGTTATGGTACGGCTTGAGATTGATGTCAGATAATAGCATAGCTGTCTCGACGGTACGACTTCCGATTGAGGATAGATTTTGAGATCCGAGCCACTGCGTGAGATTTGGTGGAGATTACGTGGCAGCCAATTGTGAGAGACCACGACAAGAGAAGCCTACCTACGCAAACTGCGTGGAGTCACATAAGGCGAACGACAGCAAATGCCCGGTTTTTTGCCGAGAAGCACGCGTGAGAGACCTGAAAGTCCCTCCCCAGATCCTTCAAGGGATTGACCCAAAGCACCTTGAGGCATTGATGACACCCAAAGAGCCTCCGCAACCCTTCCCAAAACAAAATATTATGAAAGAACAACTTAGCCTTTCTTGTTCCACCCAAAGGCCAAAATCGATTATAACTCCAACACAAGAAGTCCGCCCGGCATTGGAACTGCCGGCGGAAACCATCAAACACCTGGGACAATTGCTTACTAGCTCAGCTTCTCATATTCTGACTTAACAGAACAAGAAGCCGAAGTGGAAAAGGAAGAAGAGAACGTAGAGTAGGAGGCTACAACAGCGGCAGCTGGTAGAATCGAGGATGCAAGGATATCCTTCAGAGGGGAGAGTGAAAAGTCAGAGCAACTTACTACTCTAATGACGTAGTTTCTGCTTTGCCATCGATGACGCGCTATCCGCCCTCTACCCGATACGAGCAGGAGTCCCTCAAGGCAGCTGCCTATCCCCTGAGTTGTACGCGTCATATACTGACGATATTCTGATGCTGCGAGATCACCTCGAGGACTGGGAGGGCGATGTAATGCTGGGTTATATGCTGATGACAGCGCTTACTTCGCATTATCGCGACGGGCCAACTTAGCCGCGAAGAGGATTCAAAGCATATTTGATGTGCTGTCCGAATGGCTGGACAAATGGAGGATGGCCGTCAATGTCAGCAAGACGGCTGCTTTGTTGCTCAGGCAGCCAACGCAACATATCAACTCAATTGCGTTAGACTGGTCATGCGGTGGAGTGGAAAGGATGCGTCCGGTATCTGGACGTCCATATTGACCGTTCACTGCACATAGTATCTCAAATGGACCATGTCATCCAGACGAGTAATGTTTCGCGCAAAACTACGCCCCATTCTCACGTCTAGACTGCCCATAAGAACAAAAAATAGCAAAATACCAGTGCCATATACGCTTCCGTCTGACCTAAGCTGCACCGGATTTGTACCCTATATGCACGGAGAGTCTTTGAACCCAACAGAATACAGTGCTTCGTGTGTATCGTGATTGCCGGAGTCGAATGGTTCATTAAAAATGACGTAATCGCCAGGGATCTGAAAGTAAAACCCTTGGAGGACTTCATTAAGATGCTCGTGCGACGCATCTTCAACTATGCAGATGCAGGCCCCTACACCTCACTATACAACTTGGCACTACAATGCGAATGACCGCTTGGAGACCATCAGCTCCCACGAGACCTGTTGTCCGTCCTTCCCAGTGAGGATAACGTGTGAGCTGATGAACACCCAAGTCAGACGACAGTCGTCATCTCGTGACCCGAGAGGGCAGTGCTCCTCACGAGACGATGCCCGGGTCCGAGCCATAGGCTCATGCCCACACGTACATCCTTAACATGGTGTAGAAGACCCCGAGACAAGATAGGGCGGCCGCTTCGATTTAATTGGTCTTAATTTGACCCATCTAATAGGCCGCTCTCTGAAAGAAGAATTCGAGAACGGCAGAAAATAGTATAAGAATGCAGCCTGCATTTAGAATTCAGCCTGCATTTAGAATGCATTTAGCCTGCACTCCTTCCTGAATTTCTGCACCTGCTCCGTACTGCACTTAGTCTACAGTCTACTATAGTACATAGCATACGTGTCGGTATATCGAAAGTGAAGTTCTGCACTTCTATAGACACCTAGTGTTCAGAGGTATTCGACGGCCTAAGCTAGCGAGGCGCCGCTCCTGCGAAATAGTCAAGCGATCAGCAAAACCAAAAACGGGCCGTTAAGCGTTCCATACGCGTGCGATCGGTCCGCCATAGTGTTTTATTTAAAGTTTAAGTATTTTGTATATTATTGATTACTTATGATGTGTGTATTTTGATTACTCGTCTAGGGAATTATTGATTTTGTTTTATGTAAATTTTAATAGTTTTAAATTATGTTTGTACGTAAGTATAATTCTTGTCATACATATAATTCAAATTCAAATTCAAAATATCTTTATTTCATATGTTATAATATAACACTTGGAGTACGTTATTACATTTAAACAATTAATTAATTATTTTTTAATCTTTTCCACTTTTTTTAATTACCACTCGTTCGTAAGGCAGTTAGTTATCCCTCAAGAAGAATGAGCAAGAAACTTGAGGATAGCTCTTTTTAAACCAATGATATAGAAATACAAACATATATAAAATCTATTACAGGAAAAAACCTGTAGGAAGTCGAGCTCATATTGTCCATTTATGTTCTAAATATTCAGAAATTGTATAATACCCTTTTGTGCAAAGTGTTTTCTTAATAAATACTTTAAATTTGTATAAGTGTAAATTTTGTATATCCACAGGAATCTTATTGAACATGCGCACATATGGCCCCCCAAATGAACTTATGACCCCATGCAGTCGAATAACGTGTAAACATAGTCTATTATGTCCATCATTATTTATATTAAAACGTTAAAAATTTTTTTAAACATATATTAAATTTTGATAAATAAACTGTGATGCAATAGTTAAAATTCCCATTTCAGTAGACGTACTTCTAAGAGAAACACGAGGTCCCAACCCGTAAATTGTGCGAATTGCCTGCTTTGGAAAAACGAAAATTCTGTAAATATCCGCAACATGTCCCTAAAGCAGGATGCCATATGACATTAAGCTATAGAAAAAGCTAAAATAAACCAATCTGGCGGTTTTGATATCGGATATATTTTTTATTTTTATTTTAATTGCAAATACGACAGAGCTAAGCCTTTTCGCCAACTCACTGATATGAGGACCCTACTGAAGTTTATTATCGAAAGTAAGAGCTGGGAATACAGTAGTGTCAACTAACTCTAATTCCTCGTTTCTTATTAAAATAGAACCAGATCCATTTTTCATATTCGAAAGTGAGAATTTCACACTTTTTGTTTTCTTACTATTAAGAAGTAAATTAATTAGAGTAAGCCATTTTTCAATTTCGGAGGTAGCAATGTTCATTACATTGTCATAATCGAGTGGAACCCTTTTAACTTTGAATAATAAAGAAGTATCATCTTTAAATAGTGCTATATCATGAATATCTTTAACAAGGCTAGGTAAGTCATTAATATAAAGTAAAAACTGAAGCCGACCGAGGATCAATTCTCGTGGCACCCCCGTGCGGACTATTGATCCAGACGATCTTATGTTGTTGACATCGACCTTTTGAACCCTATTAGTCAAATATGATGCCAGTAGGTCGAGCACACGACTCGTAACTCCACAATGATGTAGCCTCCTGATCAGTGTTTCGTGATTTACACTGTCGAACGCCTTGGAGAGATCGCAAAACATTCCTATCACATTCCGCGAATCCTCCCAGGCTTCAAAAATTTTTTCAACAAGCTCAACACCAACATTAATTATTCAGTGACCCCGTGTGAAACTGAATTGCTTTTTGGACGTCAGATTATTACTATAAAAATGTAGTAGAAGTTGGTTTAGGATCAACTTTTCAAAAATTTTACTTAATGTTGGCAGTACATATGTAGGCCTAAAGTTAGTGGGGTTTGAATTTTGCCAATTTCGTTCTTTATGACACTCCAAGTTGTTTTCACTAAATTTTTGTTGTTTTTAATTTTCCTATCAATATAATTGTTTTAGCTGAGATACAAACATGTTTAAAAGTATTTGAATAATTTTCAAAATACTCAGCAAATCTCTCGCTTTTATTTTATGCGTTTCGTCATAAAGGTCATACAATCGTTTTTTACGTTCGCGTATTCCTACTGTTGCTCAATCATTGAACGATAATTAATAGCTCTTGTTTGAAAATATTGTCGTATTTTTTTTTTTATTACATGAAATATTGAGTTGTACGACTCACTGAAATTGTTACAGCATTGTAGTTCTGGAATCCTCTGTATGAATCATTTTCTAAATTCTGTCATACTAATCGTTTTTCGATCACTAGAATGCGCTTTACAATTTTTTTAGATTCCTTTTAATTGGTATTTTAAAAATAAGCTAATTAGCCATTGTGGTCTGGTTTTTAATTATTGATAACTAGCTGACCCGGCGAACTTCGTACCGCTCTATAATCAAGAAATATCTGTTACCTTTTTATCTGAATGAAGTTAATTTCTTTATTAAGTATAGCTGACCCGACAGACAATGTTCTGTCTTCTTAACTGCGATTATTAAATTCTAATTGGTATATTAATAAATCAAAATTATTCCAAAAACAAAGTGTTTATTATTCTAATGCTTTATGATACACAATATTCTTAGTTTTATTTTCTGGCGCGTATATAAATAGTGTTGTTGGTATTCCGACATGGGAACAGGCGACATATAACTGGCCATGTGAAAAACATGAATTTTCAATATTAATGCCACAAACACTTAGCGACTGCCCTTGTGATTTATTTATCGACATTGCAAATGCTAGCCGCACTGGAAATTGTAACCGTTTAAAGTCGAACGGCATGTCGTTCGGAATTAGAGGAATCCGTGGAATTAAAACGTTTGTACTTCCCTTTCAAAATTGTGGCTTCTATCACGTTATTCATTAATCTCTTCACCGCAAGTCGGGTGCCATTGCAAAGACGTGGCTGGTTTATATTCCGCAACATGATTATTACCGATCCGATTTTTAATTGCAGATTATGAGGTGGTAATCTGGGTAATTCCAGCGAATTTAAGAATTCCGTTGGATAGTTAATAATGTCATCTTGGTTAGTGACTGAATCAATCGATTTGTATGTAATCAATTCACCAGTTATCTTATTTTGAATTTAAAAATTCATTTCATTGACATCAATGTTTTTTTGCAGCCAATATAACTCAATCGCTCATCCAAACATGATCTTTATAATTTTGTGCAATAATTGGGAAAACCTTTTCAATCAGTTCTGTCTTAGATTTCATAAAGTGACAGAGATTGGTAGGGAACGTAATGTATCCAGACGATGAGTCAACAGGTATTTTTCCATAACCAATATCGAGCAATTGCTTTGAAAAAGTTTCTCCACATTGGTCATTCCGCAGTTCGACTCGCATGTTCATACTTAATTTGAACGTTTTAACATATTTCCATAAAATGGATGACTTTAAGCATGCATTAAGTTCGTCGGCTGGCGTTGATCGTGGTATTACTGGTAATGTTTGTCGAAAATCACCTGCCAATAATAACATTGCACTACCAAACCGGTTTTGGTTCTTTCGAAAATCATGCAAGGTGCGGTCTAATGCTTCTAAAGATTTTTTGTGTGCCATTGTGTACTCATCCCAAATTATTAATCTGCATTGCTGCAACACTTTGGCCATTTCTGAATTTCTCGAAAGGTTGCAGGTTGGAGTGTCCTTTATTTGCATGTTTAAGGGCAACTTGAGTGCGGAATGAGCTATCCGACCGCCTTCCAACAACGTGGTTGCAATACCTGACGAAGCAAGTGCAAGTGCAATACCATTTTGGGATCTAATCGTTGCCAAAATCAGTGATATCAAAAATGTTTTTCCAGTCCTACAGGGAGCATCTAAGAAAAAAAATCCACCTGTTCCATCGTTCACTACTTTCATAAGAGTATCGTAGGCATATTTTTGTTGCTCATTTAAAAGAGGAACGTTTCTTAGAACGGTTTCTTTTAATGCCTCGGAATCATATTGAGTTTCGCGTCTCAATTCTACATTAAATACCTCATGCATTGAGGAATTGGGCGTTGTCATTCCTAATTGTATTAATCCTTTGTTTGTAAACATCAAGCACATGTCTTCAATTCAAATTAATGCTTCATTGTGAATTTCTTCGTTAATTTGCAAATCTGAATTCAATGTTCTAAGTCGTTTCTCATGTTATATGTCTTCAGCCATATGAACTTTGTATTTGTTCCATAAATCAAACGGTGTAGATGGAAAGCATGTAGACAAAATTATTAAAAACAATGTTCGTATTTGTTTAGCATTTGACGAAATCACAGCATCTTCAAGAGTGTGATCCCAATGAGCGTCATTCTCTAGCAATCTCAAACGTTGACAGGCTTCTCTGTATGTGCCGCACAATACACCATCAGCAGTTCGCAGATGTTGGAATGATGTTGGGCCACGAACATTGACTAATAGTAAACGCAAATAAAAACACTCGTCTTAGCTGGGATGGACTATGTAAATACGTCCCAATGCATCGGTGGAAAACACATGTGAATAATCTGGCTGGCCTTGTTTGCGCCGTTGAAATTTCTTTGACGATTGATTTCAGGTATAATATTTAGGCATTTCAGAATACAACAGTGTTCTGCCAAAGTCATCATTCTGGCACATTTCAAAGAAGCTGGTCAATGTTGTTGATGGTGGCCTGTCAACTCGTTGCAATACATTTTCCGTTGTAAAGTACACCCTTTGACCATTTTCCAGATGTACGGCCAAGCGAACAACAGTGGGGTGTCTCTCATATATAGGAAACGAAAAAACAAGCCACATCGCCTCATTGCTACTAACATAGCGGCCCATTTGAAAATGAGTGATCTCATCGTTATAATTTTCAGCAGCAACTCCGAACACAGCCATGTCACTACCTTTATTTACATACTTGCAGATATATTTTATAGACTTTACGGAATGGCAAAATTCCACATTTATGTGTGCTTTATATGTCTTGGAGAGTAAAGGCGAAAATGGAAAAACCCAACGATTATCAACTTCAATATCCTGCTGATTCACTTTGACTGTTGTTGACCTCCCATTGTTATCAGTGCTTCGTCGGCGGTAAAGTGGATAACCATCGTTTCCACTAATAGTTTCCGATACTAATTGTCTTGGAAAGCGCTTTAAACATTTTCCGTCAACCATACATCGAGAACTGGGATTTAATATTCCACAGGGACCATGGATCATATTTTTTGTAACAATCTCATATAACAATGGATCTTCATCATTATCAGGAATTTCGGCAGATATCACATCATCAATTTCATTTGATTTTATTGTCTCTACTAACCAAATAAGGATGTGGGCATGGGGTAATCCGCGTTTCTGCCACTCTACTGAATACATCCAACAGCGCGTTTCCCCGAACACATGCTGTTTAACAATGAAATCCATGAGTGATTTTAATTTTCTTTTGAATACCCTTGCTGTGATGTCGTGTCTATCAATGGGTGATTGGCCAATAAATAATTCTTGCCGAATTTCTGTCCACTGTGGATTGCATGTGAATGTTATAAGCAAATCTGGTGTCCCATAATGACATATATATGACATAGCATCCTGAGCATATTCATGCATATGTCGTGGACTTCTGACGTATGTTGCTGGGAGAATAGTTGTTCTGCCAACATTATGGGCATTTCCATCAGCATTGATGGCATCCCGAAGATGTATGTATTCCTCAGAACGGAGTTTTGCCTGGTTCAACCTGATAAACGTTAATCGCTCAGTTTCTACTTTTACATACATATCGACAGCATATTGGTGAAAGAGACGCCGACATTTTAAGATGTGATTGACCTCATTTCTCCAACCATCAGTCTGTATCAATAATAATTCATTGAACTAACTTTTTTGTTAGTTTCAGAATCTAAAAACATTTTTTTTGTGTTAAAATTATATAAATTACTTAAGGCTGTGATAAACATTAAAAACGTAAAATGTTTATGTACCTGTTACTGGATTTATCATCTTCATTAAAAAATAATACCCATCTTCACCTTGCCAAAATAAGATAGGATATTGTAAAGCATCATTTGATCGATGTGTTTCGGACACACGCTGCAGTTGATTGTTACGCCGGTGTAAAACAATATCTCGGTTTTCTACATTTTCACCCACAATGACAATAGCGACTTCATCGATTGTTGGGGCATTAAAACGTCGTATGTGTTGTCCTGTAGGCGTCTTATCGGCTTTGATAACAATTTTGTGGTTATCAGATGGCATGTGATCTAATACGGTCTTGAATAATGCAACTAATCCGTTGTGTTGATGGAAAAATAATTGGAGCTGTTCCACAACTGGTCTTTTCAAAGAATTGTTGTGTGCACAACGCTGATCGACTTGTCTTGCTGAATCGCCCATGAAATAAATTTGCAAAAATTTATAGTCACTATCCGGCACTGGCAATAAGGAACCTGTTCGATGATATATTTGTCCTTGAATCTGCAAAGGTAAACATTCCTGTATTACATATACATATTGTAAAGTGAATTGTATTGTAAAGTGAATTGTTCAAACCACCAAGTGACTCTCAAAATACTTTGTCAGCACTACCATTTCCCCCATCAACTTTTTTAACACAATTACTTCTGGCTACTTAAAGCAATTCACAGAGCTGCAAATGTACTTTAAGCCATTTCAAATGATACACCATTACAGTTGAAAACTGTCAACAATAGTGGTAAAAGTTTTTCAATACACTTACCTTAAAAGTTGGCATAAAATTTTCTTGAATAACTTTTGTAGCGCCAAATGATTTCATTTGAAAGCAATTATTATATTGCTGGATATGAGTTAAGAAATGTCTGGAATCTGGCCCATTTCAGGAAACCAAGGAATGTAATGGCTCTGGTGGCGGTACCGACGGCATCAGTTTGACTTGACCGTTCGAGCAACACAATCCAGGGCTTCATTTTTAAACTTAAATGCTTTGCAATATTGACAAACAACGTTCATTGGTCCAATAGCAACGATATGCAGTGTACTGTAGTCAATTTCTTTGTTATAATTAAATGCAGCTCTATGGGGGTTAAACGCAACACTTCTATTTTGTTGGTTCCAGTTCCATCGATTCCGTTCAACTTCATTCCGCGTTTCACGTTGCTCATCAGTTTGACTTGCTCTTGTATTTCTTTGATTTGCAGCATTACGGGTTCTGCGACTTAAGTTTGTACGTCTACAATCTTGCCGGAATTTTTAGAAACAAAAATTCAACTGAAAATAAAAAAAATACTATAGTACCTATTCTTTTGTAAAAGTATCAAAATGGTCTATCAAAACTTTTCAACACTATATTAATTTAATTAACCTTGTAGAACAAACACTTCAGAAAAAACACACAGTACAAATTGTCCTGTAGAAACCAATGTGAAAAGTACACTAAGAAATGGTAAATGAATTATGTAGGTATTTTGTTATTATAATTCCGACCACAGACCAACTCCGACCGATATATTTGCAAAGAGCATGTAAACTACGTTTCTTTGTTTTAATGGCAACTACGTGAATATTACTGACAGTGACACATTATTTTATTAAAAATGTGAAATGTTCTAGTTTCCTGTGCAACTTTCGTAATTTTTTCTTACATAATAACCTTCTCCTAATAATAACAAATACAACAAAAAAAGAATTAGTGAAATCGGTCCAGCCATTCACGCGTGATGCCGTGACCAAGGGAAAAAGGGATTCATTTTTATATATATAGATATATTTTTGAAGTGGTTCAACATTTGTATAAATATTATCAAGACATGTTTTAGGGACAGACGTGATTCTTGCAGGCTCCAAAAAAAAAGGTTTGACAGATTGTAATACCTAAAGAACTATAGAATTCTGCCGCTGTGATTGGTGACATCTAATAAGTTTACATTAAAGTTTTCACATATTTCAATGCATTTAATTTTATCACTTATCTTACACAAGGCCCGATTCGATATAATCGATTCAAAAAATTCATAAAAGGAAGGAGGGTATACGTTCATCACAATAAGCAGCTCGAGTTCCACACAGGCTATCTCCACAACCCGCTCCGCAGAAAGGCCCACAATATCAGTTTTTTTCCTTTAATTTTAGATTATTACGTATAACAATTAAGGAACCGCTAGGTGATGAATTTTCTTTGCTGAAGGAGCTTGCAACCTGGCGATTAGGAAAACCAAAAAGACGCTGACCGTTCCTGAGGTAATGTTCCATAATAAATAGTATATCAACATTGGAACAGTGGCGGATTTATATTTTTATGAGTGTAGGCCACTTTATATCCGCCGCCCCATGTACTTTTCTAAAATAATAATTTGCCGAAATGTGCCGTCCCTAGGACGCTGCCGCCCCTAGGCCGCGGCCTACACGGCCTATTGACAAATCCAGGACTGCATTGGAACTGTCCATGAACAGCTCCATGAACCAGCTTCTTATTTTTGTTGCCTAGAATATTCTGAAGACAATTATTTAAAATATTATTATTTCTAATTATTATATTAGGGCGAAATTGACGCAACAGTACTTTATTCGATAATATACTAGAGCTACTCTCAGTCTTCTTAACAACCAATGTATTGAAATTTATGTGGAAGGAATCTGCGAATTCTCTTTTACCGAAAAAAACCCTGTTTATTTTGAATTACTAAGTTAGGGTCTCTCTGTCGAAGCAGCCCGTTTAAATCCTTAGAGCTCCGCACTCCACCAGAGCCTCCAGATCCAATCGAGCCGCAGTCACTCTTGTAACTAGACTTTGTTCTATTTAATAATATAGCGGAATCAATATTATAGGCTAACAACTTGGCCAAATGTCGTTCGAAATATTTGGATAGGAACATCCTATCTTTAGTCAGAATAAAATTAGATTTAAATATAATCTTATCAAAAAAATATATATATTAGCATGACTATGATGCTGTGTCATATTGTACATTAATGTATTTATGTTATAAATATCTTTAGTTTGCTTTTCAGACAAATGATTTGAATATGGAAAAGCGCATAAAATTATGCGTAGATTGATTCGGTGAGACAATTCCAGGAAGCGGGAGAAAGAGGCAATGAATTCTTTTCGTCGCACACCAAAACTATTCGCCACCAATATAATAATAATTGTGGTGTTCTCGCTATGTTTATAATATAAAATTTTATTTAAATGTTACTGTATGAGGCTTCAGGCATACAGTTATTCAATATCTGGTGGCCCACACAATTGCCTAACATGGGCCCCAATCCAATACCCCAGATCGTCCGAATAGATTACCGTTCTCCCTCGGCCCTCACCAGTCAGACCGGTATGGAATGCAACAGTCCCCCGGGCAGCTGTAAAAGTTTTTTTATTTTCATATTTATTATTTAGTTCTGACCCATAAATGGGACCGATGCAGTCCATCCGATCACTCTATACAATGACACAGACCAGATCATTATGATACAATTTGATTCTGAATTGAAGTTGTACGATTCGAATTGTTCAGTTATTTTTTGTAAATTATTTTGAAAATGTTTTAAATGGTTCTGCAGATTCCGACACTCAGAATCCCTACGAGAAACTTCAATCTTGTATATTTTTATTTTATAAAGTAATCTTTTATTTTGTTTTTTAAATTAAATTTTTTATAGTTACAATTTGGTTGTTTCATAATTTTTTGTCTTCATCAAATAATTATTTATATTTATGTTGAAAAAAAAAAAATATATATTTTTTGTCTTATTATAATTTAAATTTAAACAAAGATTCGGTGTGTCAGACTGTGCTGTATCATTCAGTATTGAATCGCACAAGTTAACAACTGTCTCGTTCACTTTATATATGACCATTTCGTGTTGCAATGTATCAGTTTGCATTCTATTGCTGTGTAATTCTGCTTAAAGTGATTGGATTTATTGTATACGAGAATTGCATATTAAAATTGTGCCTTGACGAAGAGGCCAATGAATAGCTGGGACCCGGGACTCTCTATAAGGCACCGCTACGACCTGGTATTCAAAACTCAGGTGGTGCTTGCGCGACAGGTACATGAATTGTGTGGCTATGTCCTCTCATACTTAACATATGCAATTTACATATGCAAGCGCATACACTCTATATAAAATGCAGCCATGTTGGTGCATCCGTCGTAGTGCAATTCAAAAAGCTCATTTTGTTAGCAACCGAATATACAAGTTAAATCTCTACCCTCTTAATCATTCCTGCACTGCATGAAACGTAGTCCTGAAGCTTGTTGAAGAAATAGCTAGCATACCAGCGGTATACATATCGCTGTAACAAATTTTGATACGATTAGTTAGTTGTATCTTTATATTAAAACTATTTTATGGAAGCGCTAGATTGTATTTCTATGTTTTATAGAAATACTAAATTGCTTTTTTAAAATAAACAATTTAAGATAGAAATCATAAAAACTCATTGCTTTTGTAGTGTTTGATAGTGCGTCACTGTTGATTTCCAGGGCAGACAATCATATATAATCATCTTCATTTGAGTACAAGTGCTTTTGGGTTTAAAATTACCTCGAACAATTAAACAGTATAATGACTGAATATTCTAGTAAAAAACCTGTTAAAAGTAAGTACATTACGGTGCTCAAGAACTCACGGTAGCAGAGCTAAATTAAATATTTATTTATCAGTTCAGCCGAACAAAATGCTACCACGGCTCCATCCTGGACATCACCGTACTCATGTGCAGGTTTAAGTTTAGTGTTTTCTTATTACAACAGTTATTTGTGGAATTTTTTTGTAATAACAATGTATTTCAGAAAATTAGAAAAAAAATTCAAGCAACTATTCAATTCAAACAGGAATATATTCTTGTTTCTGGCTTTTCAGTGCTTTTTTTTGTAGTGGACTTTTTGTTCCATTATTATTTATCTTTAGAAGTCGAGTTAGACAATTCAGAAATCATGAAATTTTATAAATTCGATATATCTCAAACAAAGAAAAAGTTTTTTCGTTCAGCTAGCTTATATTTTATTAGATATAGCCGTGGCTGTGTTCTCATATGGATACAGGAGTGCAGTGTAAGTCTTCTTTTGACAATATGGCTTCTAGACCCGTTCTCATTATGTCTTTGCTGCAGTTATTTAATAAGTTCAACAGTTTTTTTGTAAAAGCAAGCAACTGTAAAATAGTCGTTATTATCTATAATATCAATTATCATTAATTTTTGTGCGCACACCCACTGTCGTGGATATAAAATGAATTAATTTTTTTCATCTTTATACATATCCGGTTTTAGCATCAGAATTCAATGGTGATCCTGATGTCACGTTCCCCCTCTATGTTACTATTCCGGTCTCATCGGACACATGCACATACACGAAGTCTGTACTAAATTTGTAATTTTCTTCAAAAAATTAATCTGTTAGTTTCTGTCATGCACAAAATACAGTATGCATCTTAAAAATTTGCTGTGAACATAATTTAATCCATGTCTCTTCGATTTTCAATCTATTTTCTTAGATATTTCACAATTGATCTATTAGTGAATGACATGAAGAATATTTGTCACGAGTGGAATACAGCTAATAGTGAAAGTAAAAGTTAGACAAAGAAATATAAGTGTCGTGTTACATGTGAAAATAATTATGAGAGCGTGTAACTTTAACCGCAATTGAGGTAAGCCTTTTATGTTTGGAATTGAGTTAGATATAATTACTAAACTGAAAATGAATAAGGTACGTTAGAATTTTAAATCAGAGTTTAGGATGTCAGGTAAAGAGAGATCGCCCTATATATAAAAAAAGGAAATAATTCATTACGTCAGTAAGGGCAAATCCGCGAAACACATGGTAATAATTTCTTCTAAGTTGATTTGCATCCAGGGTATAGAGTGATCAGTGGACAGAAAAAAAATGTAGCTTTTCTTATTTATCATTCAAATTAAAAGGAGTCAAGCTTTTTAAATGTTTCTGGGTAGTTGATAAATTAAAATTCAAATTGCAAATGTGGAAATTGCCTAAACGGGCAATAGATTTTACTGAACGTGAGTTCCGTTCAAAAAAAATTGAATTACAAGTCGTGCTTGAAGAAGTTTTACTTCAAACAATCATTTAAAACGTAGGTGATTTAACGATTAGTAGTCACGATTCAATATGAAGAAGAGTCGGTATTTATCCGAGTACTTGCTGCGTCCTATTGCGCGTGTGCGTGTCTTCGGCTTGCGCTTAAGAGTGCGCACGCAATTTTATTGCAGGTGAAGTCGCGAAAGCAACTAGTAATACGTAAAACAGCTCGAACCTATCGAGCACAATACGAGTCCAACTTCGGTAAGTTGTGGAAGATTCGGGCCGCGCCGGGCGTAAAATAACACCTGGATCCCGAGAGGCGTCACGAGCTTCAGCAACAAAAGGCTTTTTATTATAATACCATTAAATATTTATGCGTTCCAGTGTACAATGGGCCGTAATAAATCGGCGCTATCTCCGCCGCGCTGTCAGATACGCGCTGCGCCGCGCGCGCCGCCCGACCTTTATTATTCGTGTTGTTGTAATTATTACATTCTTATGTGAATTTTAAATATTTATGAACTGTTGTTTGAATGGATTATTAAAATTACAAAAATTTTCAAGTAACGCTTCTTTTGGTGCAATACGTAAATCTAATCGGAGTCTATAGAGTAAGATCCCAGAGCGATCAAACATAACTTATTTTCACACAGATGAAACCTTATGTTCCCAGTAGCGTCTCATGTGCTCTGAATACTTCGTGCTTATGAAGTTCACCCTGTGACACCTGGGCAGGTACCAGGTGAGAAAGGTAACTAGACATAAATGTTATTTTACTTAAATTTTTATGCCTGATATTTATACATTTTAGGTAGAATATTATTCTGAAATAGTATCGTAAGTGTTTCAAGCTCAAGTGTTGGTTAAATAATGAAAATTCTAACGATTGTGGCGATGATTATGATGATTAAAAGATGTACAAGTACTTGCTGCAATTAATTATAGTTATCTATTTTTTTTACTAAAATGATTTTTTTTTTATTTATCCCAACTGGTATCTATTCTATAATAAAATAAAAACAATTTCTTATGAAACAAAATAGCTTCGAATATATTGATTATCCCAAATATATGCAATAAATTAATTTACTTTAATATATATTTATTATTACGTTAATTTTGAAGTTTTTCTTATTGAAATAGATATGCGAAAATCTCGGATCGAAAGCAATAAGTATTTAAAAATATTTAAATTTTTTTACTCTGAGACGCATGCGCATAGTGCTCTCAAACTTGTATTACCGGCTGAATAATTTTTGTGTTTAGGGGATGTTTGGTCACTACAATTGGTATGACTGATGAAATGTAACTTTGTAATAGTTACTTTAGTAACATATTTAAAAATCAGACATGTGAAAATAAGTAAAGTTCGTTTATTTTTTGTGGAGCTTTAAAGCGTCTGACAAAAGTTCTAGTCCATGAAAAGTGTCTGACACTTAAAATACTATTTCAGAATAATATTCTACAAAATATATATAAAAAATCAGCTATACAAATTTAAGTGAAATTACACTTATTTCTAGTTACCTTTCTTAACTGGTACCTGCCCAGGTGTCACAGAGTGAACTTCATAAGCACGAAGTATTCAGAGCACATGAGAGGCTACTGGGAATATAAGGTTTCATCTGTGTGAAAATAAGTTATGTCTGATCGCTCTGGGATCTTGGACTACCATTTCGAACATGTAATTAGGATTGGCGCGAGTACCAGGACAGCACTCGCATGAAGAAGTAGAATAACATTTATATGGTAACTAATTTAATGTAGCGTAATCTGCAAAAAAAAAAAAAATTAAACATAACTCGATCGCCCATAAACGTTCAATAGAGTACCAGAATAGCACATGCGGCAAGCGGTACAATGCCATTTATTGTATCTAATTTAATGTGGCGTATTCTGCTAAAAAATTAAAGCGGTCTCGACCGCCCGTTAACGTTTAACTGAATACCAGGACGGCATACATATGAAGTGCTATAATAATATTTATCTTACAATCAATATAATGTAGCATATCCTAAAAATAATAATTTATATTTAACAAAAAAAAAGTTATCTATTTACACCAAAGAAGTTGTATATATTTTTTTAATCAATCCATAAGCATCACACAAAAACATTGGTCGATTATTAATCTATATAAAATAAAATTTTATATAAAATTTTTGATTTTTTCGGTAATTTTTGAGTCGACATCATTACGCTATCCTTTCATATGCATACGAAAATAAATAGGCGTTACTGCATGGTTCTGTGCTATTGATGAAAGCTATATTTTTAACTTTATAAGTTGTTGAATGTTCTCCGAACAGCGGAAGCGACGTTTCAATAATAAATAGGTAGTGTAAGTCCCGCGTTGTGATCGTGCCTGGATCGCTTTGAAACCGCGCAGATTGCGAACACGAAACTGTATAGCATTTGTGAAATATATTTCAATGCATTTCATTTCCGGTCTAACATAACAGGTCTTGGCAAATAAAATTCTCTACATAAAGCCCAAACCTATACTTGAATAAATTTTCAAATTAAGATATAAGCGACTTAATAATGAAAATCGAACAACGTGTTGATTATATCGTTTAAAATTATAAATTATGATAAATAGATAATAAAAAACACCTTCAGAATTTCGACTTCTATCCTAAAACACAGCATTTATACCATACGAAAAAAAATGTGAAAAAGTTTGATAAATTCATGAGTATGCTTCAAAATTGCAGTTTCGACATGTAAATCCAAAATAAGGTATAAGGTGTTTCATAAATGAATAACCAAGGAAAACTAAATTGAAATTTTAACGTATTTAGAAAATGTTTTAAATAAACTTTGAAGATATGGTACGAATTTGAATATAAACATTAAGAAGTCATTTAATAGTCAATAGGATAATAACAAGTGACATATAGAATCTCGAATGTCAGTCCATTGCTAATTAGAACGGCCTCCAAATAATTGTAAAGAAAGAATGAGGCATGGGGTAAGCACGGAGTAACGAACGAAATTTTAAAAACGGGAGAAAACCGGTACTCAAAGACCTCCAGAACCAAAATACAACGTTTGGAGCATGGATTAGCCGTGTGTTGGCATTGTTTTGCCAAAAATAAGATAGTGTTTTGCGGAAGAAAATTGGCTATTACGTTTAGCTAACGTGACTATAGAAAAAGTTTTGATTTTATTGAAATCTGGGTGGCATCATGGTTTATTGTATTGTGCCATATTGGCTATCGCTACATCTAAATGCTGAAATGTTTGTACAAAAATGTGACTATATCGGTCTAATTAGAGAATTACAGCCAATTGTATTTCAGAGAGGAGTAAAGTAGAGAAATGTCGTATTTTAATTCGCCTTCGATTTGGTGATAATATAATCATATTAGCGGAATTGTATGACTTCGGCGTTATGGCCATTAATCACGGAGTAATTTCTCAGAAATCGAATGTAATAATAAATAGAGTTGAGGCAAAATAAAAGTGGAATTCCTATGTAGTATTCACTACTCCGATAGTTGTGAACTTTCCAGGCGAAGTTGTCGAGAAAAACGTTTCCTTGAGACAAAATGTCTGATAAGTTAGATCCATTGTTGAAAAGGAGTCTACACGAAAAATCCAGATCTCTATGTATTTTTCAAGACTAGAAATTTGGCGTAGTGTTTTCAATCTAAAATACCGATAATGATGTACAAATGCAAGACGCGGTCTTTTTCTGCTGGTTATATAAATAAACTCACGGTTGCACATACTATGAGAAGAACTACACTAAAAGCTATAATCAAAGTAACAGACATAGGTCACAAATTCAGCAAGATGAATTGATAACAGATGCAACGCATTGTCCGTATAAACGATTACCGCTGTGAGACATATTTTAAAGGGGCAATTACGAATTAAATATCACAGCGTTGAATAACCTCCAAGTAGAGGAATAACGACTGGGTAGAAGTCACGAGTTACTGCTGGTTACAGGTGGCTTAGGATCGTACGTTGTGGAAATCATAGGACACTTGTAACAGTGACCTTTCAGTAATTCAAATGATACAATAGGGTACAAATCCTTGGTGAATTTGAAGCTAATAATAATATTAATTGAATTTGTCAAGTTTGTTTAAAATTATAGTGATTACATGCATATATCCATGCAAATAATCCTATTGACGTTCACAATAAATGTACTATTCAAAAAATCAAAAAGAGCAACGTTGCTATTTTTACATTTTATTTTATATGATCAGGTTTTACTTCTTTACAACTGCATGTTATTCTATAACTTGTTATATCATATGGAGAGATTTAGACTCTATGTTGGCCCGGTGTGGGTTGTGGGTTGCTGACCGAGCTATAGCTTGTCATGTTCTCCGAAGCATAAATCAAATAGTTTTGAGTTTAAAATTACTTGGTCAATTCACCTATGCTCGAGATTCAAAGTTAACACTTTCTAATTCGAAGGAAACGCTTTGACTAATTGTCTTCACTGCCTTTGAAATCATATTGACTGTTGTTTTTTAGGGTTCCGAGCCAAAATGACAAAAACGGAACCCTTATAGTTTCGCCATGTCCGTCTATATGTCACAAGCATTTATTCAAAAAATACAAGATGAATATTGAAGAAATTTATAATGTAGGTGGCTTCTATAAGCTGCTACTTAGTTTGATGGTTAAATAACAAAAAAAATATTTCTAGTGGGCACACCATAAGTGTAACAGAAGCTAAAAATTTTTTTAAAGCAAATGTCAACTTGTGGCACATATTTTGACAGCTCTTTTATAAAAAACTCTAAGGTTTCTAAGCTATTTTTCTGACTACATGAACACTTGCGGAAATAATCGCTCCGAAAATTGCTTAAATTGTGTCCTCCCCACTCTATTTTCTAAACAGTATGTAAAAAAAACAAGAAAAGAAAACAAAAGTGACGCTCAATAAATACTTTTAACAGAAATTGTTCTGAACCTGATCAGATACATAATTTTTGAGTTATTGTCGAAAAACTGCCCTTTTCAAAAAAAGGATGTAAGTGCCTCGAAGATACGCTCCTTTGCTAATGCATTTTAGTTCATACTAGTTTAATAGTAATAGTCGACATACCTACTTGTTTTTCTAGTTATAGGCGACTAAAGTGCTTATCTTTATTATGTGTGGGAAACATGGAAAAAGTGTAACAATGTTCTTTTTTCATCTGTAGTGCAGTTCTTGGTAATAATGGCTTTGGAACCAAATAATCAGCATAGTCCGACGTACTATTGGCCATTTTTAAACTTTTATTGAAAATGGAGAGGTATTATAAGTTTGGCAAGTGTATCTGTATATCGGTGGGTCTGAGTGTAACATCGTAGCTCCAAAAACGGTTGAACCGCTCCTGTATGCTAAACGCATGGGGGTTTTTTAAAATTTGCGCAGTTCTGTTTTAAATACCTTTGCTCTGTATACTGTCTACCAGGGAGTCGTTAACTTTGTGTTCCCGCCCAAGCCAAAGTAAGAAACATGCCGAGATCCGAGTGGTAAGAGTAGTTAAAAATGTTATGTCGTAATCCTCAGCTTCGGACACCCTGCGCAATTCTGTTATAAGTAGCCTCGCCCCTTTAGAACCACTGTTGATTAGTTGACTTATCATAGAAATTAAAAAAAATCGTAAGTGGTTAAATTATTTTCAAAATATTTGATTAAAAACTGAAAAAATAAGTTAATGGTTTAAAAGAACATAAAAAAACACGCTTTTTACGAATAGGTAGTTAATGTACTAAAAATCAAAAATAATTATTGAACCTGTTTTCTTTGTCTACCCCGAAGAAACCGGATAAATCTTATTTATAATAAAGTCTAATATTTGAGTGTAAAAGCGTGGGGCGCTTTTCTTTAAAAAATACGGATATATAGGGAAGTTGTTTTTAAACGTGCCATAGTTTACACTCAAATATTAGGTCGAGTAAAAGTTTTTTCGTATTATATAAGTAAAAAGTTGCAGTGAAATCTCTGGTCGTGTTGTTTGCATCTGGCTAGTTTTAATACCATGAAATAGATGAGATTTTAAAAAAAGAAAAATAAAAATTCAAGCGATGACCCGCCGTTTTTATATTGTTTTTATTAAGAAGTAGAGAAAAAACGGCCGAAATTGATCAACTGAAAGGGTGGGATTTTTCACCATGATAATGTCAGACCTCAAACATATTTTGATACTCAGTAAATATTTAAACAATTTGGTTAGGCAGAGTTAATGCATCCACAATATAGCCTTGACCTTGCATCCTCAGATTTTCACCTGTTTCGGTCTCTTCAGAATTCTTTAGGTAGTGTTAGGTTAACATAAAGAGAAGAGTTTCAAAACTATTTGTCGCAGTTTTTTAATCAGCAGTCCCAAAATTTCTACAGTAATGGGATTGTCACTACCTAATAATTACTTTGAATTTGTATGTAGAGTATGAGAAACTTTCCCCGACCTTATATTATACCTATACTGTTTCAACTCAGGAATAAACAAAAAAAACATAGTTTTGATAATTATTTTTTGGTTTTTACTTCAGTTCCTACCTATTTATAAAAGCGTGCCTTTCTACTTATATTTTTCTTTAAAAGATAAAAAATAACTGGAAGTTTATAATATTTTTTTAAAATTATAAAACAAGACAATGATAGATAAGGGTTGTTAATAATTGTTGTCGGTTCATTAGAGATTATATTAGAAAAATAGGAAAGCTCTCAGAATCGATACTAACTTATGAGGAGATTTTCAAAACACAATACTGTTGGACAAAGAGCATACAACACTATCAAGATGCTTAAGGAGCAAAGATACGAATAGCTTTTTAAGCCAATCAGATATCGAGTATGCAGCGCTAGCTAGATTTGATGCAAACTACATCTTTCTGTAGTTTAGTTTAGTTATTACTTTTGTACTTCTGTAGTTTCTTATAGGCTTACAAAATATCTCGTTTCTTTTGCGGTATGGGATAGTGAATTGCCATTCTTTATATTAGTGAAGTGACAGCTGACCTAAGTTTTTTGGTGACTTTGGAAAGGCAATAGTTTATGAGGCGTAGTTTATTGGTCTCATTCAAATTCTACTAGCGTACTCCCGGTAGTCCCTTATAAGGTTCGAAGACGAGGTTATGCTGCTTCCTGAGAGCACGGTATTTATGGTAATTATGACTTTGATCCCGGTTTCGGGGATGTGATGCATTGCAAATGCTTGAAAAACGATGTCGTCACTGGCCAGTACAAAATGAAAATGTAAAAACTAAAAATGCAACCACAGAGAACCTAAAATTAAGAGGCAGTTTTGTTTTTCCCTTAACTTGAAATTGCTAAATAATAAAAAAATGTCTCGTAACTGTTCAATCAAATTCTATGTAGTGTATTTTTTCACTACATTTTGACTTTAGTTAAAAGATTTATCTCTTCGAATTAGCCATAAATCGTACCGCAAAGCAAGCTTTTTCGTAAATGTAAATATTTTTTTTTATTTTAGGCAAACAAACCTTTACTTTCACTCACTACCTAAAGAGTTCAAGCAGTTGTTATCGAGTAACGGCTGCATTTGAGTCATATCTGGGGATTGTTATAAATGTAGTTAATCCACGTATGTGTAATGATATACACATTCAACAAAATATGTAAACCTCAAATGAAATAACGTCGTAATGATGAAAGAAAGCGGGCTAGCCCATAACGCTTTAGACACCTGCCCCATAAATAACGGACTGCGCCTTCAGGGACCTTGTATTGCAAAGAAAGGAAAGGTAGGAACATTCTGAGAGGAGAAATCATCTTCTCTCGCCCCGAGAAAATTTATTACCACTTAATATAAGCAGTGAAATGTGGCCGAAGCTCGAGTGTATCCACCAATATTGTTATTAATGGAGCATTCAAACTGCCAGCGGACCCCTAACGAATATTTAATATCGCAGCTTCGCGATTTATGGACGGAGGAATAATTTTTTTTTTTGGATACGTACCATTGTAAAGTGTTATTTAATTGTATACGTTTCGGTAAAAAGCGTTAGCGAGGTTTTCATATACTTTTTCACGTTCCCCGAATAAAACGATTCTTGCGGTAACACGTTTTCTTTGTATCGGTATTTGTAGTAGAAATGTAAAAAAAAATTGAAATACGTGTATACACTTGAAAGTCGTTGTTTCTTAGAACACTTAATTAAATAAGAAGACGAAGATAATTATGAGAGTTGATTAAAGAAGCAACAATTAACGTCATTTTTAAATTTTATCTTATACATTGTTTGTGCCTATTGAAATTTTGAGTTTTACAACATCAACAAGGTATAAAGTAAAATGTTCTCCCTATATGTATTTAGCTATAAAATACAATGGTGGTTTTAAATAGGTAAATAAAAGCCCACATAATAAAAACGAGTGGTCGCTTGACATTTGATCGAGAAGAAAATTCATCATTTGTTTTGTTTTAAGGTTTTGTAAAAAAAAAGGATTAGAGTAATAAATAATTAATAGATATACTTTGTATATGGTGAACAGATTGCTGCTTAATAAGTGTATCTATATATTGTTACAGTGTATGAAAATAGATAAAAACCGGCCAAGTGTATGTCGGATCGTCTTCAATGTACGGTGCCGAAGCCGTCACTACAAATAAACGCACTATAGATGAAAAAACTACGTTGTTACACTTTTTACCATGTTTCCTGCACATAATAGGCATAAGCACTTTAGTCACCTCTAACTAGAGAAACAAGTAGATATGTCGACTGTTACTATTAAAATAGTGTAATTTATAAAACACCAGAAAAAGATAGTATTTTCACGGCTTTTCACGGCAGTTTCTTGGTAATAATTCAAAATCAGTATATCTGATCATGTTCAATTTAATTTTCTTTGAAAGCATTTAGTAAGCGTTGTCTTTATAATTTTTTTCATAATTTTTTGACAAACGTTTAAAAATATAGAGGAGAGGACACAATTTATGCTATTTTCGAAGCGATTATTTCCGAAATTATTGACTTAATTAAAAAAAATTTGCTAAAAACCTTAAGGTGTTTTTAAAAGAACTGTCGAAATATGTGTCACACGTTGATGTTTGCAGAAAAAAATTTGTTTCAGCTTCTGTTACATGTATGGAGTGCCCCCATTAGAAATATCTATTTTTGTTATTTAAGTACTAAACTAAGTAGCGGCTTATGCAAGACATCAATAACATAAATTTCATGAATATGCGTCTTGTAATTTTTGACTACAATTCCTGTGACATACGGATGGACAGACAAGTACGACGAAACTATAAGGGTTCAGTTTTTGCCATTTTGGCTCGGAACTCAAAAAATATTCAATTTCAACCTGCGGCTTCGCCCGCGTGTACACATAGTGAAATTCTTCATATTTTATGTTAACAGTTCTTGCTGTCAATACATAACCGGATCCGGTTCTTAGTTCCGGTACTGTTCTTGATTCCAATCCATGCTGACATCGATGACATGCTGTTAATATTGAATGTGGTCTTATGTTGGGCTTCCCCCGGTCTCATTCTTGAATTTGATCCAACTTTCGCTCTCGGTTCTGATCCTGATCCGGCTCTACTAGGGGATGGCTGTTGAAGCATATTTAGGAATGAAGGTCCCTAAAGGTAAATTTTTTTATAATTGTGAAGAAGCATTGAAAATCGAGTTGTTCATTTCGATATAAAATCCGACAATTTTAATTTAGGCTGTCCTCGATCTCTGGAGGTGACGGTTCGTCAGGAGCGTCAGCTCCGACTTAGAGTGTTGGCTATATTCGAATGTCAATCGTGGAGAAGAGACGAAATATTTTATAATTTCAGCCGAAGTAAACCACAAGAATCTAGTGGATTTAGTGACAAGATCCATGCTGTAGATTAAGTTGTTAACACGTTGTCTCTGCGTGCGTGACAATGTTAGTTAGCAATCACCAAACCGCACTGGGTCGGTAAGGGAGGTTCAAGGTTCTAGGCTTTCACTATCGTATATCTGTATAAATGGAAAAGAAAAATGGACCATGTATGTCCTAGTATCAATTGAGAACGGCTTGACCGATTGGAATTTTTTTTTGTTCTGTTCGTTATTATCACGACAAGGTTTGTATAAAAGAAAATAACACTTTGTATCTGTCTGTCTGTTTGTATTTGGGGTATCTTTGGAACGGCTGAACGGGAATTTAAAGGGAAGATAGAAAAGTTTCCTGGGCTACATTTGGGGTACTTTTATTTATTATATTTTTTTAGGGTTTCTGCGTCGTAAAAAAAACATTAAAAATGGTATACTTTATTGGAATTTAAACAAAGTAGGACCGATCTCGAGATCGGAAGCAAAACTGGCAGCAGGGCTAAATCGAGAAGAAATTAAGGGCGAGGAAGGGGATCGGAATTATAAGGGATGTATGGACCACAGTATTATAAATCAATTCCAAAAAAATGTAGGAAATCGTTCTATGTTCACAATGGAGGAGCTATAGACGACAACTACCTATATCAATAAATCAAAGTACGTATGTTTGTCCTCTATACTTACCTAATCTATTGATCCGATTACGATGAAACTTTAGTGATATGTAATACGCATACCGGGGAAGATTTCTAAATAAAAACATGTGTGGCACTCGGGGACTGCCGCGGTAAAGCTATTGCATAGTATTTTTATCAACTTATGCAATTATAATTATTTATTTTATTTTATTTATGCAGTATTTTTTTTGAGGAGGTGCCCTAACGCCGAAACTCTAAGCAGGCATGAGTCACCAGATTGTGGGGCGAAGAGGGGGATTACGCATGCGCAGTAACGCCGATACAACCAATGCCACCTAGAGGCGAGTTGCTGAACTACAGAGACAAGCGTGATATTTCAAAAAAGTCATTTAAAGTTCTGCTATTCATCGATAGATGGCAAAAGTAAAAAGTATCACCGCTGTGCCGGTCGGAGTGGGGGGTGTTAGGTTATTTTCGTTGCGGAATTTCTGGATTCGGTCTCCACGCTCAAGGCCCGCGATAGAAGCTATGCAATAGCTTAAAACTAGCATTTGTTCCCGATTATATCCGCGTATTTTTACTACTAAACCAAACTAATGAACCTATTCTAAAAATTTATTCATTAATAGACATTAGCACTATTCTGAGTAAATAAGTCTGCAATCAATATCCCAGGCTTTGTCCATGAATTTATTTTTATAAGACAATTTTAACAATTCTTTAATTCATAGAAAGAGCTACTCGATCCCCGTATTTACTCCTGGCTTCGTCCACACCGGAATTGGGACTGGTAGCGGAATTGAAATTGAAAGCTGAACAGTGATCAAAATCGAGAAAAGGATCAGAATCATGATCGAAAGCGGGACCGGGACCGAAATTGAGAACTGGACTTGGGTTGAAAATGAAAGTGAAGATGGGATCAAAATTTAAAGTGCGACCGGGATGTTTCATGTTTTGTGTATTATACGTACTAAAGTTTGTCGCCGACTTTAACCATGTATTTGCATTATTGAACTGAACTACTACACCGATTCTAAAAATTCGTTTACTCATAGGAAGTGTAGCCTCCTATATCTTCGAGTAATATTGTCTATATTTTATTTTGATACTAACTTCCAGCTTAGTTTAAATTGGAACTGTGATTGGTAGCAGAATCGTAATTGAAAGCGGAACAAACAGGAGAAACGAGAACGGGACCAGGATCAGAATTGAAAGCGGGACCGGGACCGACATTGAGAACGGGACTAGGTCAGTAAGCAAGTGTGGGGACGGGACCAGAATCAAAAGGGATTTAAATTGACATCGATCCATACAAAAGAAGAAAAAGTTCATTCTACGTCCATGCTGGCGCATCTGCGGGCATTGACTGTACGGGCAAGTCACCTACAAGAAAATGCAGGACAACGTCTGTCGGGCCAGCTAGTGTGTAATAAAAGTGTAGAACCGCCATGTCTGTACATTGAAAATATATGCCTTAAATTGATTTTTAGTGGTGCAGAGAGTGTAACAGAATACAAAAAGACTATTTTTAATGACTTTATTTGTCTGGTTGAACACGATATTCTCCAAGAATTCTAGACAAAGTTTCACGAGTTTTCACAGGTAATTGTTGCGTAGCTCTAGGCAAAGTATACGCTTTATTACTTCAAAATACTATTATGGATAATTAGTTGATTAGTAAAAATAAATTCCATGGGTATAGCTAAATATAAATAAATTACGTATTTTGTCTAAATATTGTTTTTTAATTTTGCTTTATTTTACTTATGTCAGTCATTTATCCCGGATTTTAACATATCAATTTCAAGAAAAAAAAAACATTTATTCAAATTATTGGTGTAATGTATATTTGCTGCGTCTCCTAGAGAATAAAATCAAAGTTATGATCCTAAACTAGTTTGAGCCAAATAACAAATACCTACAATTTTTGTCAAGAAATGTTGAAATGACTTTGTTATTAGTCGATGCCTACAAAGTATTACTAAAGATACACAGCTAATATTATTTGATTTAATTCATAATTCAATATTAGCTGTAGGATTAAACTTACGTAATAGAATGGTATTAAGAAAATTGAAAGTTTTATAACTGATAATCAATAGCGTATACGTCACTCCTCTTCGATTTGCTTATAAGATGAATATCTTATATGCAGAAACGATAAATGAGTTCAGCGTCAATTTCGGTAAAATAGTTTCTAAGTAAGTGGGTTGAAAAATGAACAAGAAAAGACGATAATTTATGTGAAACGCCCATGTTCCTCTCGCTCCAGTGACAGTTAAGTATTCTACAATCTAAGTTGTTGAACAAATATGTCTACTTGGGAGAGATTGTTTGAGAAACAATTGCGTTAGGGAATTGCATAATGTTTCAAATTCTATACAATTCGTAGCTGAAATCTTTGAAAACTGACTATTGGAAGTAATGATATATGGATGCCAAACGTAGTCTTATGTTTTTAGGCTCGCTACAAAATTTCAAGTCACTCAACGTGTTTAATCGTGTGGCAGAAATCCACTAGGCCTATTAATGATGTGGCATAGTTTATGACCCTATGTTTGTTGCCCCTTCGTTCGAAATTGGACGTCTAATGGCCGAGCTAAAGTCAAGATATTATCATGACTACTGTAAGTTTTAACAGAAAGAAATAGTAGAAGACAAGATACATTACGTCTCTTGCTCCAGTATTAGGACAAGGAGACGCTACCAATGGTAGAACAGCGTAAAATATCGTTAAGACATAAAGTGATGCAAAGAACGACACGTTTGCTATTATAGTGAAAGAATTACTTAAGTACATATATATGTCATTACATTAATATGTAGTTATCAGCTCTTTGTATTCTCAACAGCTATATAGGAACCTAAGGTTTTTCTAATCGTAGCATTAACATTTAATAGTTTCACGCACAGTGGAGTTACTTATTTGCACTACGACGTAAGTGACCGTAGTACAAAATCGTACTTTTAGGTGTTATCGTGTGTCGGTCATTTTAGCTGCAGCGGTATATCGAAATCAGGATATTGTTGCCGTATATCTGATTGATATATGTCTGTCAAGACAGAAAGCACTAGAGCAAGAAGAAATGGACAAAATTTATTTACGATATTGATTCAAAGTCACGTACATAGCAAGTTAAATACTTGCTTGTTAAAACTGAATATAAAACTTATCAGACTGTTTAAAATTTTCAATGAAGTTTATTTACTTTAACACAATTGACGGGCTGCCAATAGCAGATAAACAAGTTAATATTTAAACTAGTTATCGCTTTGGAAAACATAACTAATTTAACATTAAAAATACTTAAAATTACCGTCAAAAATAGTAATAAAATAATCCGATATTTCTCGAGTTAATGCCAGGTAAAGATACGTCAGACGCAATTGTGCCTCAGCTTTCATTATTTGATATTCTTTTAATTGTTTAGTTGACATTTTTGTATTTCAGCATATAATGATTACTTTTAGTTTGTATTACTTTAGCTGGCTCCAACTTCCAAAAGCAACTATTTTAATGGATTAAAGCAATTATTTTAATGGATTTGAATGTTTTTTTAGTGTCTTTAAAATTATTTCTTTAACTATTGTATTTGTTTGAACTGAAGTTTATAGTTTAACTAGATTTTGAATTAAGCCGATTGTTAATACGATTGATCAAACGGCTCCTTCGTACGGAAAAAGTGCAAAACCCTTTTCGGTCCCAAAATTGCTGGTAGTGGTAGTAATTATCCGACATATTTAGTTGGATTATACCACTTTCCAAATCGCAGCATCGTAATCGTCGATTAGGCCAGTCGTTTCTCAAGTGCTTTAAGATTTCACATTCTATGCCAATTTGTCAGAAAATGCGAGAACTATGTATCATTATGTAACTAAGACACTAATGAACTTATTGATATGAAAAGAAAAATTTACGTGATTTTTCTGACAACTATGTAAATATAAAGCAATATAAATAAAATAAATTTAAAAGTCACGTTTTTGTGTAATATCACATAGTAATAACACGTACAAAATATAAAATTTATATATTTGACGAATACAAAACCTTCTTTTCTTCTATAGTCGGTTGAAATACCTTAAGCATCTTCCGCCATGCACCTGACCAATTTCATCATTTCACTTCCGATACACAAATAAATGAGTGTGACAGGCGGCGCGAACGGAAAGAAAAAAGAAGCACTCGCAAGTCGAGAGCCAATGGCGCATTGAAGCAGTCGCGCGCCGGCGGGACCCTAGAAATCGCGTCAAAAAACACATTTTCCGTGAAAGAGTGTTTTATCGGGGTCGCTCAAAGGTCCCGTCCGGCCGAATGGTTCCGTCGCCATTAACCTCTAAGTAACTTAGCGCACTGTAAAAGATTTGGCGGTGTAAAAGCTGGCTCAAGTGAAAATCTGGCCGCCTCCTAGTAAATGGCTGTTGGATTAATGACCTGTATTCTGTTTCAGGACGCGGACGGCCGCGGCCATTTTTCAGTTTGACAGTTCTTTTTTCGCTGGTTTCTTTCTAGGAGCCGTAGCCAATTGCATTCGAGCTCGGAAGCTCGGATATAAATAAAAGTGACCTAATAATATGTTCTATGAATATATCATAAAAGCTTTCCGCTTGGGGCTTCCCCCGCACAGGACATGTAATATTATTCTTCATCTTTTATACTGACCGATCTTGCTGTGTAGTCTAATATCGTTTCAGCTTCAATTTTGATCCTCGCACTACTCTTAATTTCAACAAACGGTCCGTCACGCTCTAACATTTAGTCCCGGCTCCGCACTCACTCTCAACCCCGTTTCTGGCTTTTCATTCTGCTTCCGGTTCTGCTTTCCATTTCGATACTGCTTTAAGGCACGGTACCGATTTATACGAAACTCGGAGAAAACGATGATATCAAAAAATTTGGTCAATCTAAAAGAGTACGTCTTATAATGAGCACTTAAATTTTGATAAGAGACAAGTTCTATTGTCGAATTATAAAGTGAAATGGAGAATAAAAAAAATATCCTCGACAATCGATAAGAAAATAACTTATAGTAAATTCTGCAAGCGTCGAATGTTATTATAATACTTTTACCCAATCGATGAGCCATAACGGAATTGACATTCTCATATCAAAAATAATATTTCATTCATTATAATTAAATCATAAACTAATGAATAAATTGATGGAATACATAAATGAGTTGAGTTGTTCAAAAGATATTGTTGGAATCTTTTTTTAAAGAAGTTTTTTTTTTGTAATATATTTTAAATTACTCTATTGATAAATTACACAACTCAATAAACTCTTTTATTGAGAAAGCAACGTCACTAAACGTAAACGGCGTCAAAATTAGTTGGTTTGTTTGAAAGATACCGTCAACGAAAAATTCGCGTGTTTTTTCGAAATAACTTGCAACATCTTTGCTAAATTAGATTTGGTACTCGATTATCTTTTCTGCTTAAAAACTGAGTCGAATGTCACAAAATCGATCCAAATAAAAGATGCGTTAGGAAAATATCGTAGTTAAAATATCAAAATATACGCAAAATATACGCTTTTTTAAATGAATGTAAATTTTGAACTTGAAAAATATTATAACTATATTTTTGACTTTGGCTGGCTTGAAAAAGCATTAAAATCAATCAATTAAGTTTGAATAGCACAATAATTCAGTGCTACATATATTTTTTTAAATATTTGAAGCTCAAAAGTAATTAAATGTTTTAGGGATGGCTTTTCAACATTTTTTCAGATTTTTTTAAGAGGATCATTATGTGATTTAATTATTCCCTTTACGAGCATAATTTCGTAGCTACACTATAGCGTAATCACGTATAGTTACATTCATTTAAAATACTTTTAAATCCCTTTCTTATATTCGTCAACTTAATGTTACTTTAAAAATGATCATAGTGATATAAGCCGGTAAATATATGAGTATTACAAAATATCCGAGGTATTTTATTTAAAATTATCTCTTTCTATTTAGAATAACCCTCGCAGATATCTGAAACTGCTTTAGTTATAAATAAATATCACTCGAGCCCGTCCTTGAACCCATAGAGATACGAAATTCGCGAACTATATACTGCTCGGTTCGCGCTGCTCAAGTGGTTCGCAAAGAAGTGATTCTTCTAAATTCGCTCCCTGAGGGACGAAAAGGGATAAAACGTATCCTAGTCTTATTTCTCAGCGATAGACGTATGGACTTACTTATATACTATATTACAGTTTCGACGATAACATTCAGAACTCTTTGTTCATGCATTAGTCGCAGTTTTGAGTGGAACTTATAGTACAAATAGACAGCAGTAGATTTGATAGTCTGCATGTAAAGTGCTATAATAATTATTAAGTGGAAAAGATTGGGCTCTACGTGAGTTCTCATAACTTTTTAAAATGGTGTCGTTGACTTATTCGTTGGATTTACTCGCGATGTATTCACAGCGCGGGTAAAGTTTGGAATGAATACGATATTATCTCAATTAATTACCTGTTGCATTACTAAAATTTGCTTTATAATGTAAACTTAAAGAAGTGCCTTTTCATAAAATCTCATAAAAATATGTAAATTGACGTTATCGATGCCAATGTAGTTATTTGCACTCATTTTGATGAAATGTGGATATTAATGTAATATAATATTTTAAAAGGGTTAATTATTATTCTTTCGTATATAAAAATGCCTGAGTATAATACGAGAGTTTCAGTATTTCACTGTTGAAAATATATTAATTAGATGGTACCGACTTCATGGATTGTGCTGAAAAACTTCTAGACCCTGAGTTACGTTAGGGAATTAAACACTAAAATGCATCCCAGCTTAGTTTCATAGCTATTATTTTGTGGATAGTTTAAAAATTAACTACTTTTTTCTACAAATACCCTTGCGAAATATTATGTCAAAGTACGGTCGAGCGACATGTGGTTGTAAGTAAATTGTAGTCTTGGGAACTTGCTGCAGCAGCTTCTAGTATAGCACAAGTCTTCCGCTTCTTTTGGTGTGCATGCATAGGTACGTGGTGAGCGATCGCCGCTTAGAGAATATGTTTTTTTTCTTCTGCTACTTTAATTATAACTGTAACTTTTTGGAGTTCCGTAGATCTGAATGAAAAAAAAAAACGGAACTCTACTCATGTGTGGGTTCCCTTTCTAACGCACGAGTGATCTTTAGCTCGTACATTTACTAATCCGTCCGTATGTCACAGCCAATTCGTTTTGTGACGCAACCAGAGACATGTAACGTCAATAAATGAATTTTGCATATATGGTTTACTTTCGATAGGCAATATAGAAAATTTTAAAGAAAAATTTTGCAAACTTTATTGAATTATATTTTAAATAAAAGAGTTTTTTATGAGAGTTTCAAAAATATTTTTTAAATGATAAAAGTAAGTTATTTAGAAGTAATTGTCAATATATGCCTTAACGAAATTTGAGTGAAAACATAGAATCAATCAGTTTTTATTGAAGCAAAACTATGATGATACTGAGGCTCTTTTAAACATCATAACATGAAATTTAGGAATACTATTTTTTACATTTTAAATATATTTTATTATTATTGTTTTCATATCATTCATTTACATATTTTCTTGTTTTCGTCAAATGGCAAGTCGCTTGAGAATTGTTGCTTCTGTTTATATTTTTGATGTGTTCTACTCTGAATGAACATACATAACATGCTCTCAACATGCAGTACATACACTTTCTCTATACATTCATAATAAACATGTGACCGTAATGCTCAAGGGTGGGTGCCTGGAAACCTATAACACAAGCTGAACTTAGTTTGGGTTCCAGTCCCCCACAGTACTTCCTAATGTTGCACATTTTTTGTAATCTTGCATTCTAAACTATTGTGGAGGAAAATAAAGAATTATTATTATTATATTATTATTTAGAAGTAATTTAGGAAAATAGATGAAAATTGAAATAAATCCTATTATCTCCGAAGTTATTAAGTTTGAAATTAAAAAAAAATACGGGAAATAGTTCTTCACTTAATTTCCTCCAAACTTACAAAAAAACGTATGAGTGGTTTATGGCTTTAAAACAACATGGTAAATCTCTCGATATTCTACGTGCCGACATATATTTGCAGTTGTTTTAGTTATAACAAAAGAATTCGAGTCAGATTCAAAAGAACATGGTAAATAACATATTTACCGTACAGTACCGGATTCCGTACGACAAACGTGAATTCAACTAGCACTTTTTTATGTAAACCAGTTCGATGGCTGGCTGACGCCGGCTGGAGGGTGACGGGTCCCGCGTACGACGCGCCACACCATTCCTGTCGATGCTCGCTGCGAGACTTGCGGAGACGTCGCCGACAAGTCCTGGCGGGCCTAGGACACGAATTTAAGTACATAATGCCTCTTAAGTATTTATCGCTTAGAAAATTTTTCACTTAATGCGATCGAAATGTTAGCGTGTAAAATGGCGGAATTTTATAAGAATCGACAGACTTTCACAGAGTTATAACTAACATCAATATTCCTTTTTGAAGTACCTATGTAACCTACGCTATGCCCTGTCAAAACGCGTGATAAATAGCCAAAAGTTATATTGCATCTAGTTTCAAAGTTGGGCGTCTTTTGCTACCTAACTATAGTTTCTAAATGTTACTGACCGAAGAAAATAATTAATATTTCAAAATTACTTCAAGAATTAACCAGCTCAGTTGAAAGTAAATTATTAAAAGTGATATGGTAGAACACGAATAATTTCTGTAAGTATTATAAGATATATAATCTTCATTTTCAAACCGTATTCCCCAAAAACTCGATAAATCGTAGACTAGAAAAATCGAATATGGTCCCTAGAGGCAACGATATTAAATACATTGGATTTGACGTGAAATATGACACGTTTTGCGTTCACAGCGTTATACTGGCATAAATTAACATAGACAAATATATTATCCTTCTTCATAAAAATAAAAGTAGTGCATACATTGTTCCAAGATCGTTTACACATTACCAAAGCTATTTTTCGTGTTTCCCGTACAGTACGTAATATGCTCATGTAGATTGCTTTTTTCTAGAATGCATGAATAGAAATACGCCTGATTAATTTTATGATAATTTTGATTCTTGATTAAATTTAAGTTAAATAATTCTTTACAGATTTTTGCCGATTCGACGGCTTAAAAATTAAAGTGCACAGTTACAATACGAGAATCTTTGGAAAATTATAATATATTTTTTAGACTGTTTAAAGAGATTGCCCATATTTTTTATAAAGCTGCACAACGATATCCCATTGGATAAGGTACACCTTTTTTTTACACCCAGTGTATCAAGAGATACCCATTTGTACAGCATTCAATGTGAAATTTGAAAATGTGCCATCATGACCAGTGTTCGGGAATAGACACAGATGGAAGAGTGAACAAAATAGAAGGTGTATTTTTCGCTTTTCAACACAAAAATGCATTACGGGACTACTAAAATGCTTTTCATTTTATCGTATTTCAAATTTCTTTTTACATTTCTTAAAACACCAGTCACTAAAAGAATGACTCTTAATGCCTGAATTCCATCTACATAATTACGTACTAGTAACCACGATTTCTAGAACAGTCTATGAATTTTTATTGACAGTTTTAGTTGTGAAGAAGGTTTATAATATCACATATAGTGGTAGATAAGTCTATAAATGGAAGCTTCAGTATTAAATGGAAAAACCATATAAACTAAATAAATCTTCAGATTTCGTAAAAAAACATGTTCTCAAAGTAAATAAACTGCACACTATTCTACCGAACGTCTATTTTCCTATACGTCTATTTTGATACTTGATTTTCATTTTTTTATTAGTGTTTAGTATATATCTATATGTTTAGAAGCCTAGCCACTATCTGTCGTACCATTCGCAAAACTAACCTCATATTAGAAATTGAAATAACGTCACAGTTGTACGAATTCAATTATCATCTTTCTTTATAAAAAGAAGATACTAAAAATATATGAAATTACAAACCAATAAGTCCACTGTCAAGTATATACACCTAAACTTTTTCCTACAAAAATAAACTAAAAAATAGGCAATCAACTTGAATAAAAACAACTTGTCGAACAAGTCAGTTGTAAAAAAAACTTCCCTACCATAGATCGTATACATACGTTAGAGTCCTTAATAGAGAAATACCAAGAATATTGGAGACCCATCTCTCATTTACTGAGTACCAAAAAGCTTTCGACGCAGTCTATCACGAATACATATGGGACGATTTGATAGCACAAAATATAGAAACAGAATACATAGAAGTTATCAGGCACAGCCATGACAATTGCTCCACTAAAGTTAAACTAGAAATTATGGGTCCAAGCTTTTCTGTGAGAAGGGAAGTAAGGCAAGATATCATGACTGGGAAAAACGGGCCTGTATGTACAAAAAAAATATGTAAATCACACAAGATTTGCGGACGACATAGTACTGCTTTCAGAAACGAGTTCCCAGTTACAATACTTGATCGATACACTTGATGTTGCTAGCAGGTAAGCTGAATTGGAGACTCATAAAAGAAAGACATGTCCATTCACACGAAGAAGAAAACTGCGATTGAAGATAATGCGTTAGAGTACGTAGAACATTATATACTTAAGCAAACAAATAGGACTTAATAACAATGACGACGAATTCGAATTAGAGAGAAGAGTTGGGTAAATATGGAACAAGTATTGGGCCCTCAAAGAGGTATTTAAAAATGGTATGCCCATAAAAGCCAAAAGGAAACTTATGGACACATGTTATATCCCAAGTCTGATATATGCGAGGCAAACATGGAAATTTGTCAGCAAAATAAAAAAAAATAAAATCAACTCTTGTCAGAGTTGCAGTATGCTTAGCATCAAAAAATGGAAAGGGTAAGACATTCAACTATGACGAAAGACTGAAGACGAAGGCATTCGAAGCTTTCAACCACGATCAAAAGCGAAAATGGAAGTGGGCCAGGAATCTAGCGCGTCTCGAGTACCACAAACGAAACGGCTCGCTCACCTGGCAAGATCTGCAAGGGAAAACCTTACACACGTTGGGAAGACAACAAAAAAAATGCAATACAAAACTGGCAATGACATAGCTCAACACCCTGAGAAATGAAAGTTGGGAAATAGGTCTTCAAATGATAGAGTTCCAATCAAGTATAGATAATATTTTTATTATATAAAGTATACTAGTCACTTAATACAATAAAGTAAAATGAAAAAATATAACTTAGTATTTACAAACATAGTACTTAAATATAATTATTATAACATAGCAATTAGGTAATAGATACACAGAATGAAATAAATACAGCTAGCACTTCGATGGGTATGGTTTAAAAATAGAAAAGAAAAAACTTTTCATTTTATTTTTTATTCCTTTTTGTTATTATTAATGTAGTTCAAAATAAATTACATAGGCTAATAAAATAAGCTTTTGAATAATGTATTATCAAAAATAATTATTAACAGCAAATTGACTTGTTCTAAGTGTAATAAAAAATTGCTTGTATTTATACATTTTAAATACTAAATTAATTCTAGTAACAATTAATATATAAACATATACAAAAATTGGTCTAATTGTTTATTATCCAGCATTTAGTTGCATCGTTTGATGTGACATAGGTCATACTTCATATATTGTTTTAAATACCGCTGAAGAGCTTAAAGCTTTAAAGTTATAGCGACTTGTACGACGGCCGAAGTTTATGGAGGAATGGAGGAAAGAGTTCAGGCTAGAGTCGAAATTGTGTACTGAGCGGTAACGCTTTAAAATAAATACAGATCGCCATATGAAATAAACTTTTTGGAGGTAATTATCTTGAAAACAATCAATTTTAACACTAACCGAAATAAAACGAAATAATAAAATCTTTAAAATGGCAAATTTTTCATCATTTGTTGAATTATAACCTCCCATATATTTTTTTATTTCTCAGATTGGGCCTTACTATCGGGGCTTAGAAACATAGCTATAAAAATAAGTTAAAAAGTAAATAACATTGTATTAGACACAAAATAAAGAGGGCTTAAATAATATATATATATATATATACAATATTTGTTTCCCACGAATATATATTCGTGGGAAACAGATATTGTGTACTTCAAAGTGCTTTCTTACAATATTGTATCGTATTTAAGATATATAATATTTTCCTTTGAGCCTAAACTACACCACGAAACGTATTCAATACGATAAACGGCTAAATAATAATAACAGAAACATGTTTTGGGAACACAAAAGGGTTCGCGCAGCGCCCCCACGCCCCCCGCGCCGCGCGCCGCTGGCGGCCCGCCAAGCGCGGCCGCGCCGAGACACCGGATGATAATCCGGGATGTACGTGTTTCGACTGCGCTCGCGGACGCGCCGGGGCTTGTCTATGGATTTCAGCTGCACTTTTCTCCGTAGAGGGGGTCAATCTCGTAACCCTTATCCGTTCAAATGTAAAGTAATAGTGGTCATAGTAATGCGCCCGCAAGAACACACATGTTGCTTTTAAATTGAGAGTAGCATTTCATGCATGTTAGGTGGTTGTATACACTTAGGGTTGCCAACCTTACATTGTAATAAAGTATGATTGCATTTTATTTTCGACAAATATACTTTATATACTTAAATGTATACGGGTGCCAGACGCGTTCCCGTACTGTCGGTCTTATAAGCAAACTTAGAGTCCATGAACGATGTAAAGAGATGTTCGAGATTTCTTTGAGACATTAAATGCGAAACAAAAAAATCTACAGTGGAACCCGAGTGACCGATATAGCACACAGCATCAATAAGCGAAGTGGCAATGGGTAGTCCACATCGCACACAGAACTGGCCCCCTGTCCGACCCCCCAGTGGTCATGGGGAGAAAAGTTTTCAAGTGGTGATCACGAACTGGACGTCGCAAGAGTGAGATGGCCTCTCGCTAGGTGAACTGACGACCTAGTTAGGGTCTTAACCATCTTGGATTGAAAGTGGTTCAGGATTGTACTTCGTGGAAGTCTAGGGTTAAGCAGCGATGAACTTTCAAAGGCTGAAAGAACATCATACATTTGCAAAAACACAGTAACAGTACGTACGATCTAAATGATGTAAATTAATTTATACTTTAAAAAACTTTCGAGTCTGGAGCGAGCTATTATCAGTTGTATATGGCGATTGTCGTGTATGATTGAGCTTTAAAAATATCTTCTCTAAATAATACGTTTGAGAAATAATATTCAATGCGTTTACAGATGTTATTTGTTTTATCGATTGTGACAGATTTGAAATTTTGTGAAATGAATAAAGTATACAATCATGAAGTATACAATATACAATCAAAGTATATATTTCATGAATGAAAATCTTTGATATTGATCAATTCATTCATGAATTAGTTATACTTTGTAAGGAATAATTCTTTTATTAACTGTGTCCTTAAGCAAAAAAGAACAAACCTTGACTTTCTTATCCATCCTTCTCAGAGTGAATCAGCATTTGGCATGGGTGGTAATATTAATGCCGAAAGTATATAATAATGACTATTTCAAGTGTAAATTCTTTTACCTACGAAATGAAAATGATTTGATATGATTCTCAATCGAGTCTTTAAATACAAATTTATTAATAACAAAATAAATAGATAATTCGAGTATTTTTATCGTGTCATTTTAAATATTTGAGCATTGTTAGTAAATATTAAACTGTGGCCTATCATCAGGACCTGCCTAGTATTGGGTTAGACGATATTACAGTGGAATTAAAGTATAGGCCTATCAAATAAAAACGGGGTTTAAATTTATACAACTCGGAGGATTTTTAATTTGTTTATATAATATTAAGCAGAGGCAGGATACGTGGAAATTGTTTCATGTGACAGATAAATATATGTCATATAATTAAAAAAAAATAATGGAAATCTGTATTTTGCATTCAAAATTAGCCAAGTGCTAGTCGAACTCGTACAAGAAGGGTTTCGCATCACCATAGAATATTAAACTCTACAACAGTTTTTAATATTGTATGATTATTACAATATTCAATTACAATATTTTATGTCCATTTTTAGAAAAGGACATAAAAATCAAGAACAAAAATAAAATTGACCAAAAGACGCCGAAATAAAAATGTTTTTTATGTGGCACCCCTTTTAATATTTAATTCAATATAACTTTAATTATTTGTTTTTGTAGCATGTATAATAAGCCATATTACATTTTTTTCATTTCAAGCGTCTACCATTACGAAAATCGAGCAAGAAACGCAACAATAAACACGTTTTTTGTATGGGGGCTTTCTTTATTTTTTATTTAACTTCGTTTGTATTGTTTTTTTGTTTCACCGCCAATAAAAATACATACCCTATATCTACTATCTACCTATTGTGGTTCATGGGACACAGCTCGCTGATGGACAGGCTTAGTGATAGGATCCCGTTGACGCTCTTTAGGTACGCAATCATAAAAGCAAAACATAAAACACATTATTGACTACTTAACGGTTGTTAAGTATTCCAATAATATATGTAATATTTGAGTATTATTTTATTCATTGTCTTTATCTTTATAAACCATTGTGCTAGTTTATAAGCCTATCGGCCATCAAAAGACCGTTTTCCCTTGAACTACTAATTTTCCAAAGCTAAAACTTTACTTTTAATAGATCGTTTGATATCGAGTAATATATCATCGACAGTTTGCGTGTTTTATTCAACGATGTGTTGGCAGGATGTTTTATAATAGTGGCTTGCTTACGAAAATCAGATCAATGTTATTTTATTATTACATAAACTCGCGTCTATTTTACAGAAGGGTAGGTAAAGGTCACAAGTGGAACTCTGACTGTCACCACGCGCGTACATGGTGCGGTCTTTGCGTAACTCAGTTACTTTATTAGCATCCTTCAATTGTTTCATACAAGTTCGTCGGTTTTGGGTGCTCAAACTTCGTCTTTATTATAATGTGTCATTAATTTGAACTGGAAAAGATTTTCTAGAGCAATCTTTGCTATCTGTCACATAAATTTGTTTTAAAGATTTGTTGGGCAATCTTTCTAGATGACCTGACCATTTCAATTACACAAAATTAATTCTGATCGAAGAAAGTAAATAAGTTACTTGAAGCATTTAATACACATCAAATTAGTCCCCTGCCATATATCATTCCGACGAATACTTTTAAGACCTAGTACATATTCATTAATTACGTGTCATAACTAGTTACAGTAGACCGAATCTCAGAAAACCTCTAGGTATATCGGTACTTCAGAAGAAGAGTGTTCTAAACTGCAATAGCTCATATACCATTCACTATTTTTTCAAATAAGATTTTCGAAAGCATAACGAGCATGCGAGCCACGAAATACTAAGTCGCCTTTGGACACTCGCGACTCCAAACTAGTCGTCGCCCGTGTGTTGACGGCCTCTCGAGTGGTATTAGGATATCTCATGGGGAGGGACCGGGTTGATAGGGAAAGTCGAGTGATGAAGCACGGATCGAGTCGGCGGAACTTTCACTCACAGGACGAAAAGAACAGCGGAAACTGTTATTTCACGCCTGTATTCTGCCTTCGAATTGATCGCAGAATGGCTCTACCACAATTACCACGTAATTGCTTTCGATTAAATTTCTTAAATTAATTACAAGTAATGCAGAGTCGGCTTAAAAGTAAAATAACATCGTTAAGGTTTGACCCTGCCTAGGCCTACTTTCACAGAGTCACTATTATGTGTGTGGGACTGCTCGATCGAAATGTACGGGATTGATCTTGATGAACTTTTATTTAATAATCAACAGTCAAAAACCAAACGTCATCCCCCTTGTCTACTGTTCTTTCTCCACAATCCCCAATGTCGCAAGTTAACGAATGACATTATAACAAAATAAAATAAAATAATATATATATAAAATAATCTCTAAATGCGTGATAACGCTATTCCCACATATATGATTCGATTTATATCGAGTAAAATATAAAATATGGGTATAAAATATAGACATTATTGTCTAGAATTTAAAACTACGGAATTTTAAAAATTTTTCGATGCGAGAACTATGGAGGCTACGACCGCTATAAACTATTAAGTCGCCGTTGGCGCGGCGCCAGCGGCGCTCATGTTCGGAATTTACCAATATTCGCATTGGACAATTTATTAATCCGTATATTTTCACACTCACTTTAGCTTGAAATGAACTGAGGAAATTAATTCTCGATTAAGAAATAGGTGAAACATCGACATTTTTATAATTCGTTTTTGGCGGTTCTATTAACATCTGGTTAGTTTGTAGTCGCGTCAGGTTTCATCAGCATACTGCTGAGGTCTACCCTTATGCAAACTGAATATTCCAAACCGAGGGATTTAAGTCTTACTGGCCCAGTGCGGGTCGAGGGTTATCAACGATTTCTGTCCCAGTAGCTATGACAGCTTTCGCGGCCGATGGCTAACGTGCTCTCTGGGGCACGAAAATAGTGCTATAATTTAACTTAAATGACAAATACTTAAAAAAGTTATCGGTCGATTTTTCCGATCAAGATCAAATTAGCTGCTATTAGGTTCTAAGATGACGCTCTTAACCACTGAGCCATTACTGGCTCGTCTTCTATATTTTTATAGGTATTTATTTTGAACAAAATATAAAAAAATGTGTTTATCTAATTTTGGTATTTAGTTTTTTTCACAGACTGCAATTATTTGTTTCAAAATTTTAAAAGAGTACAAGGAAATGAAGCAGAAATTTTTCGATTAACCTAATTGCACATATTTTCAAATTTTCTATATGTTGAATATCGATCACGATACTTTTTTATATTTAAGATAATATTTTTGGAATATAGATTATTTGTGTGATGACAGGTGATCATAAGTTAATTTTGCAGTAAGGATTGTTTATTTCTATGAGAATTTGTCAAGTTCTAAAAGAGCATGTATTGTGTTAAACTATGACTGCTTACCCTATTGCGTGAGACACTACCATCGCAATAAGACCCGATTCTGTAGTTTATAATGTAAACCGTGAACGGTCAGACAAGCATATACACTTAGTTCGTGGAAGATCGACGTTTTGATAAATTATATTACATGAAATATTGAGATTTCGCAAAATCTATATCGTAAAATAAAATGACAAGCCGATAAACATATCCCCCAAAATACCTATTACACACTGATAAACTCTAAAGATCTCTGTTTTCGTAGGTCATAGCAGGCATAACGTTTGAAGTGCGTCATTATATTTTATGAATTTACCCTTCGCAAGGAAGGCAGCTTTTTTCTCTTTCAAACTCCCTTTCAAAACCCTTTCAAAGGAAGTTTCTTTCAAAGAGAACGAGCAACATCTTCACATGTGAAAAACTATGTAACGTTTTAAGAAATGCAATATAAAGCCGTATAATATAACTTAATGTTTCAATTTAACGTATAAACTAATAAGGTACTTTTCAAATGAGAGCTTAATTTAAAAAATAAATGTAAAGTAGAAGAGAATTTTTCGCTGTAAGAAAAGATATTCAAGAGAAAATCCGTAAGTTCAATTGTACTAAAAACTGCAATTGAATATTTTATGTTTTAGATAATTGACGAAAATCACAAAAAACCGAAACAAGTTTGAAGACTGTCGACGATAATTGCACGCGACTAATTTTGTAAAGTCCGAAATACAATTTCAGAGCAGAACTTTAATTTTTTATTTTCACTGATACATCAATTGAGAAAAGATGAACGCAACTGCAATATAATAAACAACGACGTTTGTCTAAAAGTCAACGTAAAAGAAGATGAAGTCACCGTGGAGAAGCTGTTGTATTCCGTTTTCTCGGACTTCCATCCCTCGGGTCGTATTCTGCACAATTGAAGATTCGTGATCTTCTTGTGATTATCATTTGTCAACTGTCGTGGTAGAGGAAAAGTATGATTCCTCTCAAAATAGAGGTTCGTTTATAGCGTTTTTTAACCTTAAATAACCCGTGTTATGTTCAGAATCGAGCGCCGGTGGCTCAGTGGTTTACTGTCGTCTTTGAACCGGGAGGTGCGGGCTCGATCCTCACCGCGGGCGAATTGGTCGATGAGTTTTTGTTTCAAGTCAAACTATACCACACGCTTCGTACCTCTGATATCATATTAAGCCGTCTGTCCCGTACGTCGATATAGCGTTGAGGACTGTTTAATATTGCTTACATGCGGTTTAATATACATAAACCTATACACATATTATCATCTATTATATGGTATACATATTCCCTTACCTACTTGCTTTTCTTGTTGCCGAGGCGATAGGTGTGGCTGTATTGCAATTACTGACAGGAGGGTACATGTAAGTTGCAACGTGCGCGATGTTTAATCGCTTGTGCCGAACAATAATATAAAAACTAAATTGTGCGTCGCCGCATGTACGATCCCAGGACGACATAAAGGGTGACATTTCTATTTCCTACTTATTCCCTTTTCCTGTGGTATTTATTTCGACAATATACATATGCAGAATCCGGAGGCAGACGATAATACTTTTGGCGTTTCGAGGAAACTGCGATACATTTGTGTTGAGCAAGACTTTGAAATTAACAAAAACAACGATCGTCAGTTAAACCGCATCAGCCTAGCGATGGAGGTCTTATGGTCTAAACCTCTCAATATGAAAAAAAAAATGGAAGGGTACCTAAATGTTAAATATTAAATTAAAAGTCAACAAAGGGGCCATTAAACCTGATACCGTGACAAGTAACACAGACTACTAAGTAAATGCTTTGTTTGTAATACAGTCATAATCTATGGATTCACGGTTGAACCCGTCAACCCTTTGTTTGACGAACGTACGACCATTGACTAAAATGGTCTCGATTTGAAAAGCGTTCTTGAATAACTGATTTCAGAAATATTTCGAAATCTCTTATAAACATGACTTGTGTCCGTCTGCGAAATTGTTGAATAAATACCTGTTTTAAATGTTGTTAAATTGTTATTTATAATACAGAAAAATCACGACTGATATGATTATTTTGCAATGTCTTATTAAATTAGTTTCATATAAAAGATGTGTCAATTTAGTAAATTCAAATCACAATTCCATACTCAATCCAGTCAGTACTACTCATACTAAGTTTTTGTGGCCTTTTAACTTAGTCTAGTCTACATCTAATATTGATATTATAGAAAGTTAAATTTGTTTGTTTGTTTGATTGTGTCTAATCTCCACATCCAAGATTACACACACAAACAGTTCTATAATAAGAAAGCTACTGTACCTCTGAGTAATGTATAAGCATAAATATTATATGTTGTGTATTTTAGTAATTTCAGGGTTCAGTCAAAACATAAATCTTCATAGTCAAAATTTTATAATATCTACAGTAATTACTACATCTAATATCTACAATAATTACTACATCTACGTGTGTCAACGACGCAACCGCGACAGCGACGTGGAATATAAAATAGTCTGCCACGCGGGTGAAGTCGCGGGACGTAGTAGTGAATCTGTAGTGGGATTAAAATCCCATTCGGGAATATGAGATCGGGACAGGTATTGGAATTTGTATTGAAGTTGAACTTAGGAACGAGATAGGGATTTATGATTCAAGAGATATCTCTCGATACGAAAGAGGAAGAGAATCATCCTGTGTCCACGCAAGTGGAGTCACGGGCGGATGCTGTTATTATGTATATATAAAAAGATGTCGAGGAAAAATTCATTAGAGTTAGAGAATGTTTTGAATAGCTCACAAGACGTCGAGATAACGATGTTATGGAGACTCCATTCGATACAATTAAAATGAAATTGACTCTGTTCGTCCCCCAGCACTACTATGAATATTCATACTAAATTGTTTTGCATCGATAGTTTATCAAGTTTAATGGTGATTTTGCTTTGTAACTAACGATGTACGGATTTGCAAGATTATTAAACATATTAAAACATGAAAATAACAAAATAAACATTTGGAATTTGACAGATCCATTGTTGAGGACAGCAGTTTTATTCCTTTTTCGCTATTTATTCGTGTAATTCTTCCAATATACATATATATTTAAACACATATACGCATTAATCAATATTGACAAGACGGTTTTAAAGCTTAAAATTCCGCCTATTTCCTTGAGACTACCCCAATCGAGTACTAGCGTAGTCTCAAGAAAATTGCTAATTGCTCCTAAAACGTCTCATCGAGACGTCTGTTTTTTTTTATTTTCTGTTTTCTCATTTGTGCTGTTTTCATACAATTGTAGATTTGGCAGCATATAGCCCATAACGGACTATATTGTAATGGATACTACTCGAAAATGAAATCACGTATATAATATTATATTGATTTCATAAATGCTTACCATAAGCAATTGTTCAAATTGTTGTTGTTGTTTATCTGTTCAAAATATGTAGTGTTATTTACATAATTTGAAAAGTAGATAATTTATGACAATCCTTTGCACACTTCGTTGTTATATAAGCTACTCAAGATTCGGGTAGCGAATTCCAAGTTATAGCATATTTAACGCTAGAAAAGCACTTTTTCTAATAATTACAAGAAATAAGATGTGAATAAAGCATTTCCGTTAACATAAAGAAGAGGTTTGTTTTACATCCTTTCCATTTTGTATAAACAAAATCTTATACAATAGAATATAAAAGACATATCCCACATACGAATTTGAGTTTTAATTTATTGTTAACAATTTTAGCAACTAAAACATGCAACACTGCACAATGACGCGAATTTGGATACACGCCAATCTCCAAAGTTGTGCTCAAAGGAGTCCGTGACCGCTCGAACTGAAAGCTTTGGCCTCGGAAACGCAATACTTAGACGCGACTACTAAAGTTGTTTAATTGTATTTTCTGGACAGTTCGGATGGAGGAAGTCGCCTTTTTGATATTTAAAATGCAAAAATAAACGCTCCTTCATTGTTTAAGATTCAAAATACGAGGAGACTTCCGCTGGAGTAATAGATATAAGATTTTTACATTTTCGATGTGAAATATTTATTGTAACAAAATTTACTACGTGATGGTAAATAAGTGTAAAGCAAATTGGAACACACAAAAACGCTTGCAATGTTTTACCGGCGCAGTGACTGAAAATTAGAAGAATTTGCGTGTTTGAATCCTTTACGCTTTCACATTCTTAAATTTTGATGGAACCATATGTACTGAATGACTTGTGTAATATACCTTATATTTCTACTGGTAATAGCCTTTTCAGATATTTTGGTGTTACAATTATTTACTCAGATTAAAAATTATATTTCTTTTTTTATCTTTAAAGTATAGTTTTCAACGCGTGTAGTAACCATATGTATCCGAATCTCTATGTCATATGCTATAGGCTCTCTATGCTATTCGTCGTATCAGAATTTCAGATTAATAATAAGAAAAAAACCTTTTTTTTTTTACACTTTCATAATTATATATATATAATTGTATAATAACATACATATATTTTCTCATATAAATGATCAATTTCGTTCACTATCTAATTTTCAGATTTTTGTCTATATTCTACTTGTATAACTGATACTATATCCCACTCCACTCTCTTTGAAGATATTGGTCTTGTGGCCAATGTGATACTTTCATATCGGGAAAGAATTGGTTTTTAACCTTGATTGAAAAGCAAAAACGATGATTTTTAAAGTCTAAAAAACCAATTGCTCCGTGCCTCAAAGAGCACGTTAAGCCTTTGGTCATGAAAATATTATAACCGGACTAGTGCTAATATTAAAAGTAACCAAGTTGCATCGAGCTAGCCTTGAGGGCTTGACGATTATGGAGGCGGTAAGCCTTAGCTAAAGCCGACATTATAATATATTGACCCCGTGTTACGATGTCCTGTGTCCTTAGAACCTTATATGCGCTTTCTTTTGAAACCGATATGAGTTTCAAATTCTTTAAAATGGTGGATATATTTTTTGATATAAACGAAAATTATAATTGGTAGCGTTGTTTATTAATATGGCATCCATTTTGAATTTCAGGATAGTGATCACGTTTTATACAAAAAAATTAAACGAGGTATAATTTTTTTAAGTACAAATTTGATTTTATATCTACATTGATATTGAAAAGGATGTGATTACAAATACTGGAAAAGTGAATCCGCCATGTTTATTTTAAACTCATACTTTATCTTCCACTTTTAAAAACTGCAAAAATTTTAACCATAGCAATGGCGTGGTGTAATTAAGGCTTTGTATAAAGTTAATCTATGAAACTTAATATAGCACTCATAAAAGTTAAAATAAAGAAATATATTAAAAAATATTCATTTAGTGCAGATGAAAGCCTGTAGATATTTAAAATAAAAATCACACATAAATTAATTGAATACTGGCATAAAACATAGTGTTCTGATTTCTAAAAAGATACAGATATCGAAATTATCTCAAAATGATCATTTCTGAGAGAAATCTTCATACATTATCGAAAAGATCTTTGAATACATTTTTGTTTTGTTCGATTTTATTTTCGTAGGTATCTATAAATTTCGTCATAAAATTGACATGACATATTCGGAAATTGTGAAAAAAAATCGCATCATGTTCTTTTACATAATTTATTTGTAAGAATATGCAGCATTACTACAATATCTTGTTTGTATTTATAACAGGAAAATATACTCAATCCAATCCCAAGCAACCTATTTCTGCGTACTGACCTAACGTATTATTAAAGATTATGAGATCCTATGGCCTACATATTATACTTGAGTCAGGCGTAGAGCATGGCTGGCTATCCAATACATATTTGTTATGAGAAAACAAGAAGTCATAAGTAATTTTAGTTTGATTAATTAACGTATCCGTTTCTCGTTACTCGATCGAATCACGGTCAATAATTGATTGGTGCTGATTCTACTAAAAATGAACTGGTTAAATCGTGTCATCGTCAAATTGGTGATTAAAAAGTCGAGCTTTTTCTTTTCATGGTTGTGGTATAGGCTCCGTGGAGATTGCAACGTAAGTATATGCGATATCCGTAGCAAAATTCTAAGTGTGAGTAATATGTTAAAGAAATTTTTGTGGCCTTGAGTCGCCGGTCTAATCAGCGCGCCTTGTTCCTATGCTCAAAGCGCGTCTCGTCTGTGAACGTGAGTTCCAAAAGGAAGTACGATTGGCCCTATTTTATTTTTCGTACATGCAAGCGATACATATTGTATAAAATTTTATGGAACTCATGCAATTACATACAACAACATCGTGTTGTTTTATGAATGGATTTGGAAAGAAACAAAAAGAACAGTAAAAAGCGGAATAGAGATTATATTAGAACGTTTAGATATAAACCCGTTGAGCCTGAACGAAACTGAAACTAAGAAGTGTTTATTTCAGCATCATGAATGGTTTTTCCCATAAGATAATTCTATTACCGTTTTTGTGAATGCTGACAAGGAAATAAATAATTGAAATGCATTAGGGCTGCAAAAATGAAAACAATGTAGGTATCTATAAAGTCTTAAAAGTAACTTAGCTAATAAATTAGTTATGGAATATATACAAAGAATACGATAAGACTGGTAATGTATAAAAACAAAAGACCGAGCTGATCACCCAGCTCAACCTGGGTTACAGCGCTGAATTTCAGATAGGCATTAAAAATTAAAATTAATGTCAGAAAAGCGCCCTAAATAGATGTCTATTAAAATAATTGAATGTAACGGAGTTAAGACTTTTGCACCATATAATATTAGTATCAGTATAAAACGATTACACAAGCATAGAAAAACTTCTTCCTTTTTTTAATTTTTTTACAAAATTATATAGAGATTGCTAAAGTAGACGATCAGTAATACCATTTGCTTGCAGCGACAAAATGTGCTCCTTTAAAGAGCTTTTGATCTGGTTGTAGAGGAAAGATTACGCAGTGGAGGTGGGATATTGATACTTGAAATAAAATAGTTGTATTATGACGATCAAATAATTAGTTGTTACAAGCAATGACAGGTTCAAGTGGACTCAACAGAATATAAAAGAGTCAGTTAAATGATAAGACTTATTTTAAAAATTGTGAGGTTTGAAATAATGGGACATATAATAGAGGACGGATTCATAAAAAAACGAAACAGTTGTAGTGCTGTAGTTTTACAAGTCCGTCGCCGAAATAAAGTGGTACCGATATAGCACCAATTTTAATAACCGGGACTGACTCCCCGGAAAATGATGACCAGGATGGTCACCAATAAAATAATAGTACTTGGGTTACATATACAACAAAATTAATTTGGTGCGTAGCATACGTTTATTAAATAAATATGTGCTTTGAAAAGTAATCTGTACGTTATTGAATGAAAAAAGTTATGTTAAGACAATATTCGAATTAATAAAATAAAATCTATGTAACCTATAAGTAACATTTTGATTTTCTGGGTTAATTGTTGTATTATAATTGTTGTACTGCTTTTACTAAGATTGATTGACATACGCAATCACATACACATACACACACACACAAATACAAATACACAGACGAGGCAGTGAATCACACCAATAGGGTTTCGTTCTGTTCATTTGGACAGGAAACCCTATAAACTCATACACGTGTGTACACATACGTGTATATATTTAACCAATACGGCAGTGAGAGTCCACGTCGTACCTAATGAGACATTTCCGTGTAACTGCTCGGACACCCATAAATAAGATTAATGCGCTTCCAGAAGATATTTTGGCCGGAAGCCAGGCCCTCGCGCGATGTGCTTTTCCGCGCGAAATTTCCGCCCACGGAAATATTTGGCTCTACCGATACGCGCTCAAATTGTTGTTGTGTTGATTGTTTAGCGAGAAACTATTGATTTATTTGGGTGAGTTTAGAAAAGCTCAGTTTTATCTGTACGGGCATATCAGAAGAACTGGGTACGAATGACGGAAAATCACAAAGCTCTTGTACCAATTGGCTACTTGGTTTGTTGTTAGGAATATGGCAAAACGTGCACATTAGAAAATAATGAATGGTGTCAATATTTTATTTATTAAATATTGTAATTTATATATAAATTACAATATTTAATAAATAAAATATTGATTGAATATATATATAATTATTCTGTACGCTTGTTAGTCACTTAACTCCTTAACGGTCGGACCGACTATAACGAATTTTTTGTGTATGTTTAGATTTACAATTATACCCGGTAGATGGAGCAGCCATTAGGTTTAGGGAATTTTCATTTTATTTATTCTATGAGCTTTCACCCTTCACTGACCCCTAACATTTTTTTTTAAATCAATATCTGACTGGCAAAAACTTTCTTAGAATTTTATGAATATTTGACCTACTTAGAATAATTTATAGTTAATGCGTTTGTAACTGAGTAGACTTATGTAGGCGACACTGATATCGAATTATGTAGTAATTGACGTAGGCATTGACGTGCGCCAGTCACTTGCATCTTAGCCTGCCATTGTTTTGACATTTCAATTTCTGTAGGTTGTGTTTCTATAGATATGAAATAGAATATTTCCCAACGATAACGTTGAGCAGTACATTTTTTTAAATTTTGCTTTGGCAACGGCTAACGACGAAACGAAAAGATCGTAATGTCAAACTTAGTGTTAAATGTCATTCATTATATATATATATATATATATATATATATATATATATATATATATATATATATATATATAGTTTCTCCAAAAGCGTTTGTTTAATCCACTAATAGGAGGCAGGTTAACGTTCGGGCGGGGCAACGCCTGTCGGGCCTTCTAGCGTAATAACATAAGACCGTGTAAAATAGCACCTTTCTACGCAAAGAAACTGCTCGTTTTACAATAGCAAGAGGTGGACACCAAATGTGGGGGCAACGCGTATGCAAATGTTCGAGCTATTTTGATAAAGGGCATACTTTAGCGGTCAGGTCACAGTGTCCCTTTTGTATGGTTTAGGGATGCGTATCCTTTTTGACTATATTTATTTCTTGTATTGTATACATTCCATGATAGACATTCGTGGAAGGATTAATCGGAAAGGTACATGGATTTCAAATTGGTATTATATAAAAAAATCCATTAAAAACAAATTGAAAAATGTTTACATATTTTTTTATGATCCCATAGGAAGAATCGAGAAAATTATAGCGACATATTTGATATTTTACGCTCGTAGTTGTTTGAAAATAGATTTTAAAAGACAATTTCATATCAAAAAAAGTACTCAGTATATGAGGTTTTCGTTTAATTTTTTTTATAATTATATAAAATTAAAGAAAAACGTGATTTTAGAATAAATTAAGAAAATAATAAATAAACCTAAGGAAGAAGGAGATACCAAAAAATAATATCTCGCTCCGATATGCGTCGTCTGAATAATATATGTATATATGAAGATATCTAGATATATAGAAGATATCTAGACCTTCAATGCGTTAAATGATCTCGGTCATTCTTTGGTATTTGCTGTCATTGTTCTGACATTTTTGATTTCATTTACATAAAAAGTATCTTATGATATAGGATTTCAATCGCGTTTCGTGTAGTTATCAAAAAAATCAAGTTTTGCTTAGAGATAGACTTTCTCCAGGGATACGATATATGAAGACAACCTATCTCCATACAAAATTTGATCGCAATCCGTTCAGCCGCTTCGGAGATTAGCCCGAACAATAGACAGCCTGATATTACACTTTATTGTACATACAATTAAATTAGGTATTTGTATTTTCTAGTTGTTTTATGGATAATTATACTTGTCGCACATCTTACAATCGAAAGTAGTTTAACGTAAGTGTGCGGCATCACTGAAACTTATGTACGAAAAATAAAATGTCGCATAAGACTCAGTACCTTCCCGTTTTCTCTTTATTAATTTACGTTATTTATAAGCATATTTTCAATGATATATTTTTGTTGTAGTTATTTTGGTAAAGTTGTTCTTAAAAGAAATAGATTATGAATATTTGCGGAAAGACACGTGATTGATTTTATTCTGTATACTTAAACTTTTGCAAATAATTAGTTGTTTGTCTGGCGGTATGTGGGGGAGGCGTTGTTATGATGAAGGAGAATCCTAATGCGAGGTCGTTTATGGCGAACTTCTTTCAAAACAAGAGGCAAACTATTGTTAATATATCAGTCTGCGGTACTGTTTATTTATCTTCTAAAATAATTTTTCCATAATGACTTGTCAATCCAAAGAAAGAGGACACCATCTTTTTTCCGACGCATTGACTTAGTTTTACTATAGTAAGAAACTCTTCAGAAGGAAAAACTACTGAGCAGACTGTCTATTAGTTTCGGGATCATAACAGTAAATATAACTTTCGTCACCTATATTTATGTAGTATATAGAATTTGAGTTACCACCGTCAAAGTTGTACATCATTTCGTCGCATTAATTAACACGAAATTACTTCTAAGAATTATAAAAACATTGTAATTACTTAACATTTTTTTAACCCACTGGTTTAGATATTATATTTATAAACTTTTGAAAACGCCTGTCCCCCTTTCCGATCACCAAGGGTTCTGAAAGTCCAATCTAATTATCAATAAGATTAGCAAGAATTACGTCTTGACTTATCGGAAATCTGCAGGTTGATTCGACAGTGTAGTAGTTGTCCAAAGAAATAAAAAATGTATCGGGTTCCAGACTTAATTAAACACTACAAATCCGTATCGTTGTCGTAGTCAGTGAGAAACAACATCAATTTCGATACTCATCTACGAAACCAGCTGTCACATATTGCGTATATCGCTCGAAATGGGCCCATTAATGCACAACATAAGAAATACAGTAATAGGCAAGCCACCTATGTATATTTCAGTGCAATGTGGGTAAATTCTCCCATTGGTCACCAGCAACCAGAGTTAAAATTTTGGACAACAATGTTGCTATGTCGAAAGCACGAATACATTATTATGCCACATTTTCAAACTCAATATTATCAGCGTTTTATCATTCAAAATTATTGGATGTATAAAAAATTTCACGATTGACAGTTTTAAAATATCTCGCCAGAGATATCATTTGAAAGTAGCCAGCGATTTAATTGAGGTTTGCGACATTCTATGCATTTTTTGCACAACACAACTATTCGAAAAATCAAACGATCTGCAATTGTAATAGTTAACTAAGGTACGGAAGGTACAGAACTCTAAAAATTAACTTTTTAGACTTTCATATCATTAAATGACGTGAAATGAAACGAAAAAAACCTTATAGGATAATTCGTGAACTTGTGTGTCTGTCTATCTGTCACAGCTAGTTCGTTTGTCACAGCTGAATCTACTTAACTGATTAAGTAGACATGTGGTAAACATGTATGTATGTGACCCAAACGGACGGCTAATATAAATAAATGAATTTTGAATATGAAGTTCATTTTGGGGGGTAAGTTATAAACTTAAAAAAGTATTGCAAACTGTAAAATGTGACATATCCAATGAAAGAAATTATTGAGGAGATTTCCAAAACATATTTTATAATGCTAAAGCACATAGTTATAAAGTTATTTAAGAAAATAAATGACCATTACCATTCCCCCTTTACCTTCGAAACCACTACGCCCAAAATTTTGAAACATACAGAAATTGGTTGCTTACTTATAGATTACAGAAAATCTATAAAAAGTCTATAATTTGTTTCGTTTCGGTTTGTTTCAATGTACAGTGTAAGCTGACACTAGCTAAGTACGTGAATAAGAACTTAGTACGTATCAGTTTATTTTTATTACTTTTGTTCTATCGTAAAAGCAGTAACATTTACAAGAATCAAATTTACCAAACCAGCATAATGCAAACATAAGAAAAACAATAAATGAAAATCGACCGTGTGTAAGTGGAGTCATGTTCAGCACCTGCAAATTAATGAACGAAAATAATTTCATTTAATAATTTGTTTTCTGTGATTTATTCAAGGCATTTGATTGCGTTTATCATGACATATCGATCAGGAAACTACATTATTACAGTATCATGTGTCGATCACTTGGACTTCTAGAATCTTACTTAAGTAGTAGAATTCAAAGCGTTAATGTTAATAGTGAGAGGTCGTCAGGATCTGTAGTCAATATGAGTATGCCACAGGGTTCAGTTCTTGGGCCTTTTCTATTCCTAGTTTATATTAATGATCTACCACATTTTGTTAAAGATGGCCATGTGATTGTATTATTTGTTGATGATACTTGCTTATTTTTTTACGATTAATAGGCAACGACAGATGTGGACGAAGTAAACAGTACAATCTCTGAAATAATTGAGTGGTTTAGTATTTAAAAAAATAAAATATAATTTATTAAATTTTCTTTGACTAGTGCTAAACCGATCGAGGCAAACAGTCAAGAACGAGTTACTGTATATTGTGGACACAATCTTATTTCTTGGCTTCACGTTAAATGCCAAATTGCTTTGGAATTCTCATATTACGAGATTGGTAAAAAGGTTTAACTCCGTAGCATTTGCAGTCAAAAGGGGTCGGCGACTTACTGATGAATGTACAGTGAGACTACCTTATTTCAGCTCCTTTCAAAGTCTCATGACCTATAAAATTTTAATATGGGGTCATGGAGCCGATATTAACACAATTTTTATGCTGCAGAAGTGGGCTGCTTGTATTCGCTTCATAATTTAAGCCTAAAAGCACCTTTCAGATTTTTTTTGGTAATTAATATTTTAATTATAACGTCACATTACATATATATACGAATACCTGTTATATGTCAAGAGAAATTTAGAATCGTTCTGAAAAATGAGCGATATTCTTAACATTAACACTAGACATAAGAACGATTTTGCTGCTCATAAGACCCGATCAAGTAAAGTTAACAAGCCATTTAAGTGGCAATGTGTGCGCTTTTATATTAAGACCTCAGCTAAAATTCAAAACTAGCCATTTTATGAATTTAAACTTTTCGTTAAACAGCAATTATTTATTGTATGTAATTGTAGCAAGAGCTATTTATTGTACCGTGTCTGAATATGTCTTTGAAAAAGACTTATGGGATTTAATTGTTCGGCTATCAGGTTGGTTCATGTCATTACTAAGTGTTTTACCAAGTTATTAATTACTAAAAATTTTGTATCGATGAGTAAAAAATCGAATGAATGAATAAAAAATTCTTGGTGCACGAATTTGACTCATACTTGGACACTTTTTTTTAAGTTTTCGACAACGATGATGACAATTAATTTAATCTACTTCAACGAGAGTTTTAATGCTGAAATACAAATTTTATTTTTAAATTTGCTCTTTTAAAGAGTTTAAAAAGTATTGCGACAAAACACTTTTAAAAATTTTTTCTTCACGATATCTCTTGACAAAATAGATTGGTTATAATCAACTTTCAATGCAGTTTTATTAGGAATAAAGCCCATAAAATTTTGGGATCGATTGGTTTAATAGCTTAAGACTTATTTAAAAAAGATGTTTTTTCGAAACACGGTTTTAAAATAATTTCTACCCCATGCATATACACACACATAAGGACATCCCTCTGAAAATGGACAGAAAAGTTTTTTTGGATCGTAAAACATTGACATTTGATGAAATCTCGATTTGCGAAAATTGTGTTGAAAGTAACAACTTTTTTAATGTTACGAGAATTTCCTATTCTCTTAGCGGGAAGTAAAAAAGGTTCAATCTTATCTTTTGCTTGTTCATTGTAATATTGGTACAAGCTAATTGTTCGAGCCCACAGTTGATTTTTCAAAATCGATCGAAAATATAATATACTATAATAAACCAACTATGAGGGTTGGTTTATTATTGTATATTAAATTTTGAATCTGGTATCTGAATTATGTTATACTATTTCAAAAATATATGTATTATTTGCTTGTAAAAAAATTGTTTATTATATTAATACAGCCGTCTTTAAACGTGTGTCTCGAGACATTTAGCACCATTGAAATCGTTGAACGGTTTCATCGCCGGAGCAGATGAAAAAGAGAGTATTCGAAGATACCACTTAGCTCCCGGATGAAAAAAAATACCTAATGGACGCAAAAAGAGTGAGACTGCACGAAACAGAGCGGAGCTGCGAGCTCCTGTTTCATATTTCGGTCATTAAAAAGCACTCCTACAGACGGCGGCACATTTACCTCGTGCGCCTCGAATATTCATGCTGTTGTGGTAGAACGCGTACGACGAAAATTATCTATCTAAAAATTTATTTATACGTGTTTCGCTTTTGTGATTTTTCTGACTTTGTGTAAGTGGTTAATCGGATAATAGATATCTTATTAATTTCAAATTTCAATGACTTCGTTATGGATAAGTTATTTATGAGATTCCGAAAGACGTTTGATACCCGCTCAGATTTAGGATTCATTTCATATTTCATAATTTCATCAGATTTATAAAATAAACTTAAATGTATGTAATATAAACAATTTAAAAGTTCGTGTGCAACGAACGTGTACTGAGTTGTCGGAGACCAATCACACTCGTGAAAGGCGGGCTCTTCAATCTATTTACATGCAATCAAAAGACATTTTAAAAATGCATAATTATCTAAGTATTCCCTTTGGCCGAGTATGCACCGATGCTTCCAAAAACTATTTTGGTAGTTTCATCTGGTAGAATCGTCGAGAAACGTATACATTCTTCGCGAACAAACAGTGTAATTCCGGTCATCTATATTGATTTACATAACGAGAACTTATCGTGCCGATGATACACGAACTCCCAAGTCATCCTTGGAGGGATTAGCCTTCGGCGCAGTTGGCGGCGGGGGCGGCGGGGCGGGGGGCAGGGCTCGTCAGGGCGAAATGTGCCGTTTAACTGGGCCTAATGTGCCCCATGTAGCCGCACAATACCGGGCCAACATCATTTATAACTGCCCGAAACAGTTCTCTTAAGCAATTACGCGTCCAACTTATTTACATACAAACATTAACATAAACTTAGGGAGCGAACCGAAACTCGCGAATGAGCTTCGTCGAGTCGCTCGCCCCCAATTTGGATTTCTGTTTCTTGGAGTTTCGCTCTTGGCATATTTAAAGCTTTTTTGTGATCGTGTACCGCCTCAGTAAAAATGCTGATATTTCCAGGTAAATTTATTATAATTTCAATCGTTCTGGGTTTAGGGCGGATATTTGAAGTAATGTTGCTTCAGTTTGAAGGCCTTAGTTTTAGGTTATAAATTTCAATGGATATTACAGTATTGAATTCGAAAACTTTAGAATTGTCAAAAAAATTGAAAGTCAAGAAATTATTTAAATTAAAATTAGTGAGTAATTCATAATTTAACAACGTAGGTACTAAATAATATTTGACTGTCTAATATGATTATTATATAAAAAATGGACCAGAAAAGGTTTCTTGTAGGCCCTCTCTTTTTCACGTTTTCAATCCGGTGTCGTGGTATAATAATTTTAAGTATCCAGAACCTTATATTACTGGAAATTAGTTTTTCCTATTGTCTTAAAAAAACATTTCTCAAAAATTATATTTATCCAAAATGAATACCCGTAAAAAAATTAAACGAATGAAACTTCGACTATTATATTCAAATTACGATACTTACAATCACTATCAAGGAGATAAGTAAAACCCACATATTTTATTTAGTGAGGCATATTCATAAAAAAAAATATATAACGTTAAGTATGTATATGTTCGTTAGTTACTCGTTTACAACATTTCTAATAATATATAGCTGCTCACATCTAGTATAGAATTTTAAGAAAATTCCCATAATTTAAAGATCTCGAAACGAAGCTCCATCGATAAATACCGATAATAATAAAATCCGCACTTTCCTATCACAAAACGGAACGCGAACACAAGAGAATGTTTTACACGACCCGTCGTCCTATGAAAAGTTGTTCATTATTAATTCACGATTTGGGCGTCGTCAAAGGTCTCTCTTAATAATAAAAGAAAGGAAAAATAAATCTAATCTCAAACTTTGATCTTTAACGAGCAGCCAACAAAACACGAAAGCCATTTCCTTTGTCGTGCGGCGCGTATTTGAATGAGAAAAGAAGCGTCCCGGAGCAATATTTTTGATATTTTGACAGGTTTTGATTCCCCATTTTCCTTATCGGCGAAGGCGATGAGTTCTTTATGCACTCGCGCCGCAGGGCACCGGACCGACGTCCCGACAGAAGAATCATTTCGAAACACAAAGTAGGACTACATAATTCTTATAAACATCTTTTGAGAGATATATGATAGTGACCATTCATAAGATATAAAATATTATATTTGCGTATTGGTATATTTGTTTTTACTTTATTTTAATTTTTTACATTTTGAATTTGTAATTAAACTCGCGTTCATTTAAATGCCGTGTAAACAAATATTTTCAACCGGCGAGTTGTCGCTGGACGTCAACAGACGAAATCAAACGAAACATATATATATATATATATATATATATATATATATATATATATATATATATATACACAATAGATTATGTCTGTATATATACATTGTTTAAGCATGAAATATTTTGTGCAAACAGGAACGTAAGTAATTTCATTGCGTTGGGATCTGATCATATCTATTACAAAAAAAAATAAATAAATATGTGGATTTATCGTGTAAAACTATTGTGTACGACTTATGAGGATTCTTTATACGAACAGTTAGCGCTTCATTACTCTAAGATTTTTATTGGACACCTTCTCCCTTAGTATAATAGCACCGCCATCGGAAATTTTATATCCATCCCAAATATTGAATTGTTAAAAGGCTCTCCTATAAAAATGATATGGAACCTGCGAAATATGAGTAGACATGTCACTTTGTCATCCAAATTAAATATACACGTGTTTTCAATACCTTTTGTAAATTTTTATCGTTATTTAATCAGATTCGTTGTAATATCTTGCGAACACAGGGCTAAGTGTGAATGGAACTTTTTATAGAATTCCGTATTATATTTCTATTTAAGTACCGATATATCCTAAACAGGCTTTTAAAATTATTCTCTCTTGGCTTTCCGATATTAGGTATATGTAATATAAATTTGTTGAACAAATTGAGGGGTGGACTATTTTAGAAAATTATACTAGTCTAATTCCTTTCAAATTTAGCCTAAAGCATGTCATAGATTGCGTATTTAAAGGTTTTTGAGTTCACAGACTATTTTTTATTTACTATAAAAAAGTAACTAAGGACTATGGCTTCTATAAGTATGGATACATTTTAATTGGATATAGTCATCCGATAATAATTTGCCACCAATGTTTTACAGCTTTAATCATAAAATTTTATATACTTTCTTTTTATAAAGTCTTTCATATTTGCTTCTAACCATATGTCCTATCCACCTCTAATTTTGTTGATCTATTTATTCTCTTACAACTTTCTCAAATTTTGGGGAATTTCCCTCGAACAAAACTATATCCCCAGTAAAGGGAAGTCGAAGAGAAAATGTATTGCAAATTATTATGCAAGACCAATATTTCCTGGTTTCTGTTAGACACTGCGGACTCAATTAAGAAAATTCATTACTCAATTATAGTAATCCACATAATTTACATTCTTCATTTACACTTTCAATAAAATATATTACATTTCTACTAAAATACAATTAGTTATATACAATAAAGTTTTCTACACCAAATGATAATTTGAACAATAATTAAAAGAAATAACAACATAAACAATGTAATTATATATTCGACTTACAGGCCAGCGAACACATCTCGAAGTGATTTACCTTAGCATTGTGCTAGTAGATAATTGTCTGAATAATGTTCTCACTGTCTCAGATATTAATCTTAATGGATAATTGTGTTTTCCTTATTTCGTCTCATTATGCTTCTTTGCAGTAAATAAGGTAAAACCTAGTATGTATGGAATGTTACATGAAGTTGACTTTTCGCTCAAGCGTCCATATAGTTCTCCGAAAAATAGTCCTTATTGTAATGTTATACACTACCACGAGAGTTGACAAACTTCGGGTTCCGTAAAATATTTTTCAGAGATTCTGTAGAAAATAGGTATTGAATTAACACAAATCTGTAACGATTCGTGGCGGGATATAACCATGCCGGTTTCTAGGCACTGTTAGTTAGTATCAGTTTGAAAAGTTCAAAAACATTGTAGTCATTGCAGCCAATTTCTTTTTATATAGCATTTCAAAGGACAAACAACCGTGTGAGCCATTAGAAAGTAAGTGATCACCGCCGCCACACTCGCACCACGCCACTCGCACTTCCAATGGAATCGCTAGTGCCCGGTCTTTTAGGACGAAATAGGATATTTAATGAAGAAGGGAATTGACAATCGGCACTTTAGAAAGGAATTTCGTCCAGTGCGTAATAATTCGGCCAACCGGAATTATTACGCACTGGACGAAAGAATACACAGAATGCAGTGAAGGTTGCTTCACGTCCGTATCTTGTGAGAGTGTGGTATCTCGCGGGTAGACCCGGCCCGTCCTCGTGCTGGAGCTAAGTTGGCCACAGTATGGCTCCAGCACATTGTTTTACGCTAAAAAGTTTTATAGTCATGCTTAATGCTGTAATTATTGATACTTTTATATGTTATTGACTATGAATCTGTGAGTTGAGCAATTTGAGTATTAAAATGAAATATGTTTATAAGATTATTCGTCTCAAATCTTGAAGGTTAGCAAATAAATAAACTTGAGTTGCTTTACTTTACTAAAATAATCTTACATGGAATATAAAATGTATTTGACGTAAACAACAGAACTCGCCATTTTTATAAAACCCTAGACAAACTACTTTACCGACTTGTCTGTTATCCACAGGGAAAATATGACAGTTCATTCGTACTACTTTACCGACAGCATGAAGCGCAACAATATTCAAAATAAAAGAAATAATACAGTAAGTTCTTTATATCTCCCCCCTTCAGGGAAGAGAATTTACAAGTGAACTTTCTTTCAAGGCGATGATTCCCTTCTATCTTATTTCTTTTTAATTTCTTGTATTTTATCTTCTTCTGTTATAGGTTTTGGAATAAGTTTTGTAATATGCAACAGATTTGACTCTGTTTTCTTGTGTCCAGTATCAATTCTATAAATTGATTTAGAAACTTTTTCCATAATTTGGAATGGTCCAATTTTTAACTTATCTTATTTTTTTCTGTTTAGCTTATTGCTATTTTTTACTTACACTATGTCTCCAACATCAAGTTTGTGGCATTTTCTATTCTTAATAAATAATATTTTACTATAGTTGTGTGATTTTATTGTATTTTTAGAGTTGTAGTATCTTTATTCAGTGATCGTGTGTTTTTTCTTTCTTCAGTTCTTCTGGTAAAATCATAGCAGCCGTACCATACAAAATATAACTTTGGGAGAAACAGTCACTGAGTGAATAGTATGATTATATTTATTTACATGTTTTTGAGCTATTGTGATAACAATAGCTGGACAATTGAGCCTGGACACAGGCTCTTGCATTTCCATTTTAATTAACTTTGCGTCATATTTTATTCACTAATGTTTGGTTTAATTTCTCATTTAGGCCATTCGAGAATGGTGCATTTACTGCAGTGAGTACCAGAAGTTTTTCCTCTAAGAATCTCTTGAATTCTTTCAAATTTATAACTGGATACTGGTCGGTGGGAATGATCCCGTTATCTTATGTTTCTGATATGTATGTAACCAGTTTAATAAAATCATTTGCACTCTGCATCTTTTATGATAGGGTAAATGGTCTTTTAAAATGATCTACCAATAAGTGGAGGTACTTCTTTGCAGACCTTGAATCTCCATAATCTCCTACTGTATCTGTAGAGATTATTTCAAATGGCTTTGTGGCCGGATCCAGGTGTGACATAAATTCTGTTTTCTTCTGACTTCTTGCTTTATTTTTTATACAAATCTCACAGTTTATATATATTTGTTTAATATTTTTTGTCAAGTATCTAGCTATATATAGTGGAATAAGTGGTTTCTGCATCTATTGAATGCAATATGGCTTTTTTCTTTTTGTGCTCTATTTAATTTCTTTGAGAAGTATGGTACTGGTGTTTCTTTTCCATTAGGCTCCATTTGTTACAAAATAGCTCCAATTTCCTCTATAAAAGCGTCTGTATAAATTTTGTTCGGTAAATCTTTATCATAAACTTCCAAAACTGGTTGAAAGTATAATAATTATTTTATTTTTTTAAAAGCTTAATGGCATTTGTCGTTATGCAATAGATCTAGTATTATTGCTCTCTTTGGAATGTACCTATGATAATAATTTATTTTTCTGCGTTTTTAGGGTGGGAAAATTTCTTATTGAAATTAGGTTATCTTTTAATGGTTTTATACGATTATTTTGTATTATTAGACCCGGATATTTTACAGAGTCTGATGGAAATTTGAATTTTTTGAATTTTAGTTTGAAACCTTCTATTTTAATTGCGTCTAACAGAGGGTTTAAATGCTGAATATGTTGATTATAAGATTTTGAAAATACTAGAATATTATCTATGTAATTTACAGTAAAATTCGTAAGTTTGTACTTTCTGAGTACATATATTGCTTAGTGTCATCTAAAATGAAAGGTGCCGTTTTTAAGTTAAGTAGTAGGCTAGTCCATTGGGAAATGTCCTTTTTGAGTCACAAATCCCGTTTTTTTCCTGTCTTCTTTCGAATAGACCAAAATGCGAAATTTGTGTCTAGAGTTGAATAATAATTTCATTTTCTTGATTTTGTCATTTGGAAATAGTTGGGCCTCCGGTATTACTATTTTATTCAGTTCTCTGAAGTCTATGCATAATCTAGATTTCTTGTTTTTCTCTTTTTGAAACGCCGAGGTGATTGTGAATGTTCGCTTTTACTTGAAATATTTTTAAATTGCCACCCCAAAATACAGTAAGATAATAAGTCAGTCGCGGTCTGACGACGAGCGACGTGGTGCAGTATGTATGCGGTTAATTTAAATGCATGCGCGGTGCGCTCCACGGTTCGTTCCGGCCCAGTCACTCACCGCGCGTAGTATATTCAAACTAAAACAGACGAAGGGGACAAACGTATAGTTTTATGTCGATATATTGTATGTCGGTGGCGGTGAGTTTATAATTTAAGTCGACTTAAGCCACCCGTTCCGTACCTCTAGTGATGCGTTAAAAGCTGTCGGTGTAAGACGTAGTTATCGCATTGACGATGACGGTCGTCAGCGGCCCCCAACCCGTACTGGGCGGTAGAGGGACTTAGATCTGAGCCTCTCAATTTGAAATGAATAACGTCGCGGGAGGGTATGTGTTGTAGTGGGGTCGTCTAAACCCGATACAACATATTGTCCGTCTGTACAGTTTCAGCTCGATATCTGGTGGCGCTTAATTTTTAATCTACCACAGAAAATAATTGTCTTTTTCATGCCTCGATTCCAATTATTGCTGCGATAAACAATGACCATGCAGACCGGATTGGTGGCATATTAAAAATGGGTAAGCGTTTGAAACTCACGAAGTCAGCGAAGCAAGAAAGATATGCAAAGATTGTACCATGTTTATGTTATGTTATAAGTAATCACACCATTTTTGTGCTAGGTCCTTGCCCAATGCTTGTTCACGTTGCTTTTACCCTTTCAATCACAATAGCTAACGTACGCTAGTTTTTGTTGTCGGTCGCTAGCGTGCATTTCCCTTATGGTTTTTCTTTTAATATAATTTACGATATTCTCGACGTTTGAAGCTATTCCTATGTAAATATCATCCAGATCGGTTCCGTAGATACGCCGTGAAGGAATACCAATTTTCGACCTTACACTGTCAGTATAAGTTATACCTGTTGCTGTGTTTGTTAGCTTAGGAAAATTGCTGTTGATTTTGGCCAAGAGACGACAAAACACAATATATTTTCTGCTATACACAAAACGATGGAATAACATATAAATGACAGTCTCAATACGGTAGTTAGGAATACATAAAAAGTATCTTTATTTAAACGATATATCAATTCTCGAACGATATCGAAAACATAATAACTATTCTAATCGCATAAGGTTTCCGGTTACTCAATACCATTACTGAGATAGGATCCCGTCGTGTGTAATATCGAATTTAAGGCCTCCACTTCCAAGAAGGTCCAGACACGTCGCCCTCCCCCGCCCCGCTCCCCCGCCGCGCCAACGGCACATATCTTCACGCCGTAAATTCCCAGCGACAGGCTGTAAAAGAATGAGCGTCAAAGTTTAGTAGCTCCGACGAAGTATGCGCCGAGCTCTGGCGGGAGAGGCGAGTCGGATTGAGTCGCTTCCCCCAGTTAATTCCGCGCACGCTATTTATTTAAGGTCGTTCCCGTACGGAAGTTCGCTTTGAATTAAGATTCGTCGACCGCGTGCGAGTTTCTTTCGCCTTATTTGGGCTATGGGCTTATTTTAACTTCACCGTATTTTGTTTTTGAAAGGTTAAAATTGGAAATGCGTGTGTTTTCTTTAGACAAGTTTGAAGGTATATAAATAGATTATATCAAACCATTGCGGTACACCGCCACGCATTGACGAAATATGTATTTTTTTGCGTGATCGAGAATGCAGACATCATATATACCTATATGTGGTTTGAGTTCATGAAGAGTTATAAATATTTGATGCAATATTAAGGGGACATTCATTCTCAACCATTATTTTCATTTGAGTTCACCGACCCCCATGTTAGCAAAGTGTGCAAAGTTAGGGATTACATGTGTTGTGGACTGACGGCTAACACGTTCTACGGCACACGAAATAAGTACTTTACTTTAGCTTAAGAATTTATTGGTTAGGGCTCGAATCATTGATATCTAATTGATTCTAATTGGAAAGAATTAATGCACTGCTGAAAGATTTCTAAAAAATGTGAATTTATCAGTGATCACAATGGTTTATTTAAGAAATTGACTCGTGTATCCCTTTATGTCTATATGAAATCAATACTCCTCTGTGCTCTTAATAACATATGGTTTGGAGTGTTTCCGACTATACTATATGTATAATATATATGACGTATATAAGACAATCTCGACAACTCAAAAGCGTCTTTAAGCGTACCTTCTATATCCACTACATTACAATTCATATTCTATAAAAGATCGAGATTTTCCCTTAACCATTCGGTACTGCGCTTACATGCAATACTTTCTGAGAACTTTTCAAAAAACTTGTTCAACAAGTGCCATTGGGAGTTCGTTGTTGGAGTTAAAAAGTGAATCACTTCGAGCGGAGGAGCGCGCCGGCTCATAATTTTCGCCTTTTATTTTCAGTTAATTTGAAAAATTCAGTACGATGTTTTCGCTTTTCGATATCTGGAACTAAAATATTTGTAAAAATAACGATTGGTTCCGGTACTCTTTTGCAACCGCTACTAATTCCGTCCCCCGGAATGGTTTATTTTTTATTAATAACGAACAATCGTAATTCGAAATATCGGCTCTAAATTGTCATTAATAATTATATTCGATGATCATTCATTAACACATTATTCACGAATTAAAAGCTAAGGAACTCTAATGAAATATTTGATAAAAAATATGAAACTAAAAATTTTGGGACAGTGCCAATATGTATAAATGAGACAAATCAAAAAACTAAAAAAATCTTAAAAAATAAAGTCTTAAAAAATGAATCAAATACATCCATACAGATAAAAAATCCTTTATTGATTTAGCGGATAAAGGCAGCATAAAAGATTTTGTATCTTTAAAATTGTTTTATTGTAAAGTTGATAGAACAAGAATTATATGAAAAGTACAATAGTGGTAATGTGTGGGTTAATAGCATGTATAATTTTCTCTGTATCTTTTTTCTTTATAGTATAGTAGAGGAGCAAACAGCAGGCAAGCCATTAGAGAGTAGATGGTTCTCGCCGCCCATGGACCCACACACTCCAAACGAGTAACCGTGCGTTGCCGGTCTCATGGAAGAGAATAGGAAGTGTGTGGAAGGGTTCAAGTTGATTAAAGGAGGAAACGGCGAATTGTCTACTGGAACTTTGGAATCGCTCTCTGTCTCTTTCTTTTCCCCCTCTTTCTGTATGTGTGTGTGTTCTTTTTCTATCTCGCGTGAACAAACGATTTTCGTTTACACGAGGTTATTCGTTTTTTTTTATATCATTTTCAAGGGGAAATGAGCATGCTAGCCTTCGGAGAAATTGATGGTTAACGCCACCCATGGACAGACGTATCTTTTTTTGGGCAGAATAAGATATTTGATAGAGAGAAGAGGGGGTGTGTAATCGGAAGGAGATATAATAAAAAAACTTGAAACAAGACACAGCACAACGCACGGATCTTTGCCGCTTTGAATTGCCTGTGAATAAGACAATACGCAGGTAAAATGTCAGCGTTTTACGGAAATTGCGACGCTCTCTGTATTAACGTCGCAGCGGCAATGATTCATGCGTTCTACTCTAAATATCTTTCGATGAATTAAGCGATAAGAGTTCGACATAGCTTGCCGAACACAATTTATTGAGTCAATTTTTTTGTTTGGTTGGTTTTGTAATTGTGATAGAAAAAAAAATATTCTAGGAAGTTCGCCTTATAATATAGAATTCTTGGTATCAACCCATGTAATTAACTCGATATTATTTCGTTATATCCATCGCTGTCAATATGTTAATTATTTATTATTGAAGTGAAAACATCTTTAGGACCATTGTGATTTGAATTTGTTAAAACGAAAAAGAGACAGTAAAAAGAGGCAAATATATATATATATACGATTTGCCCCGCAATAGAATGAGCTAGAATGTGAAATGAGATACAATGCGAGAGAAAGAGTTATGTGTGCTTGTTGAGTTAGTGCTTAATGTCATTTATTGAAATTGAAAACATTGAGCTTGAATAATAAAATGTAAAATAACTTTGAAGCTTGGTACCAAAGTTTTAATAAATATGCCTATAATCATCCCACTTGTAATTTTGCATTCGTTTCATTCCCTTGCAATTTAATTTTTAAAAAATTTTACTTCTAACGCGTGTGAACTGTACTCATGATATTTTTAATTATATTGCTTTTACTATATTTTTTAAATGGGGTGGGTTGGAAGGGTTAAATGGCCAATGGCGTACGCGCGGATGGCCAGTGATCTGTTTGTACAGCTACGATCAGTCGCGAGCTTGCACTGGTAAGGTGCAGGTACCTTGCTCATTCCCAACAATACAACATCAACAGCGGTGTGCTTCAAACTCTCATTCCAAATAATTGATAGTTAACTGTTAAAATTAAAAACTGAACACGCCGAAATACATTGATTTAACTTCAAAATTGGCAGTCTAATATGTTATCCTCAAAGATTTTGACATTTGTAACATTAAGTTAATGTCACAAATGCCAATATCTTTAAGATTACCGATATTTTGTCATGTTTAGCTTTTGACTTTAACAGTTAACTATTACAAATGAAAGTGTAAAGCACATTGCTATATGTTTTATTTGCAGGTAAGGACTAGATCAATTCTTTAAAAATAATATTTCGCGGAGCTCAAGCGCGGGGTGGAATTCGAGTTCGTCGCGATTCGCCAGGGCCTGACGGCGCCTGCGCTTGCAATCTGGCCAAGCAATTATTAGAGTTGTGTCTATATTATTTATAACTATATTTTTAATGACATATTTTTCTTATTATTACTTTAGCAAAATTGTTCTAAAAAAGAAGGAAATTATAAACAATTGCGAAAAGATGCATGATCGAATCCATACCGTATACTACACTAATAAACTGTATTATATGTTATGTATTATGAGATGTATAATGTTTGACAGGATACAAATCGAAAATGATAATGTATTAAAAGGAAAAAAATGTTAAAATAAATGACAGATTGTCATTTAGCGATTGGGCAATCGTGAGAATTCATAAAAATAGAAGGAGACTGTATGAGCTTTATGACGAAAGAGCTTTTTATAGTAGTTTAGCTTTACTAAATATATAACAAAATATTCAAAAAAATTTAAACGTGTTAGCATCGCGGTTTAAGCCAAACATGTAAATAATAAAATAAAAAATAGCAATAATTATATGAAAACGACTTGGGGTGTCATAAAGAACGAGACTGGAAGAATTAAGGGCTGAGTTATTGACTTTAAACTTAAATTAGATCACAACGCTTTGAATGAAGACACAGAGGTCACTAAGGCCTTCAAAACGTTCTTTACTGACATTCCTGTTTTAACTACCAGTTTTCTTAACGCTCTTGCCGAATCATTATCGAAGAAAAATAGTCCGATTTGCAATATTAATTAGAATTTAAATTTAAACATGTGAGTTCTGAAGAAGTTATCAAAAAGCATTTAAATTTTTAGACATGAAGAGGACTATTGACATTCATGGTCTTTTTATTATAATTTTAAACTCCATTATAGATCATACTGTGCCAAATTTAGCGTTTATCTTTAATAAGTGTTTAAATGAAGGCGTGTTTCCCGAATTGATGAAATATAGTAAAGTAATTCCATTATTTAAAGGCGGTAGTGCATCAAGTCCCAATAACTTTAGATTCATATCTATACTACCATCATTTAGAAAAATATTCGAAAATTAGTCCTAAATCAGTTGTAAGTACATTTTTATACTAATAAATTAATATTTAATAAACAGTTTGGTTTTACTTGGGGTCGCTTAACAATCGATGCCGGTATTGAGCATCTGCGACATATTTTTGGAGCCTGGGAGGATTCGCGAGATGCAATTGGCGTATTCTACGATCTCTTTAAGGCATTTAATTATGTTTGTCATGAAACTCTGTTTGGAAAACTACGTCACAGTATCAGGCTTAGCACTCGACGTTCTGAAGTCGTATTTGAGTAACAAGGTTCAAAGAGTTGATGTCAATGGCATGCGATTGTCTGGATCTATAATCCACATGGGTGTATCACAGGGATCAGTTATTGGTCCCTTTCTTTTTTTAGTCTACATAAATGATTTAGCTAGTCTTATTAAGGATATTCTGTTTGCAGATGGTACTTCTTTGTTATTCAAAGTTAAAAGACGACTAGCCCACTTCTGACGATGTGAACAATGCTATCTCTAAGGTAGAGAAATGGTTTACTGCAAATAACTTACTTCTTAATGAAAGAAAACAAAAATATTAAACTCTTACTTCCAAATGTAAGGCATGGATCCAGAACTATTTCAGTACCTAACAAAGAATCGGAGTTTGTTAATGCTACTGTGTTTTTGGGAATTACTTTAGATAACAGGTTTCAGTTGGCGAAAAAGCTTAGCTCTGCCGCTTATGCAGTCAAAAAAAAAAATAAGAAATTTATCAGATGTCGAAACTAATACATTAGTTTATTTTTTATCCATAGTCTGATGTCCTATGGCATATTACTCTGGACTAATACTGCGGATATTCATAGTTTTCGTGCTACAGAAGCGGGCCGTTCATGCGATTTACAAGCTCGGACCTCGTGCATCTCTTAGAAATAAGTTTAAGAAAATTGGAATCTTAACTCTAGCATTTCAATTCATTAATGAAAATATATTATATGTAAAAAAAAATAGAAATGTCTATAAGAAATAGTAGTCGACATAAACTCAATACCAGAAATAAAAATAAACTGATTTCACATGTTAGTCGACTGTGCAAAATCAAAAATTCATTTAGAGGGCTCTGTGTTAATAAGGTCCCTAAGGACCTATTCCATAAGGACTCTGTGGACACATAAGATTTACCCCTATATATAAATTTAAGATTGTTATTAAAGAATCACTCAATAATATAATTTCTGAATATTTAGAAGGCATATATCCATGGGCATAAGCGGCTCGACTTTTTATCGGGCTGTTTCGTTCTTAATGGTTTTGTATTTGTTTTGGTTATGTACGAGCAAATTAGAAAAGAGCTATCCTTAAGTTTCTTGCTCGTTCTTCTTGAGGAAAAACTGCCTTCCGAACGAGCAGTAAAGTGTAAATTCGTAATAAAATTGTGACGTATTTCAAGAGTTATTTTATAATCTACAAAATAAAATTATTTTAATTTGTATTTTATGGAACGAAGTTTCTAAACGCGACTTCCGGGAGGTTTTAGTAGGCAGAAATCGTCACGCAAGGAAAAAGCGCAATGCCCTATCCATTCGAATCTCAGCGTCTCTCTCTCTTTCTAAAATACGTTACTTATTGAGTAAATTTGGCGGCAAGTACGTGCGGTGCGGCGCTGACTTTGCTTTTCAACATTTTTATAAAAATATCCATCTAATATTATGGAATGGCAAAGAATAATAATGGCATTGAGGTAATTTATTATTTTTTTGATTTTTATTCGGTTCTAGAGATAGAGTTTTTAATTTTAAGTCTTTAATAAACTTTCATATGAAAGTAAAATATATTACGGTTTTTAAAAATTATGTAATTGCGCAGCTTAACGAACATAAGAAAGTTTTTAATAAAAATAAAAAAGAAAAGAAATGATAGTGCTGTTTAGTGCTTAATTTACTGCTTTTATATAACTCATAATTCACTATTTCATATGTACTGTATCCAATTTTAAGTAAATTAATTTTTTTTTGGTTTTTATTAAATTCTGCAGGAGTTTATAATTTTAAGTCTTTAATACACCCATTTTATACAAGTGACTTATTACCGATTTAATAAATCAGCTTGACGAACTTATTAAACTTTATAATAAAAGATAAAGATTGCATGCTTTAGTCCTCTATTTAATATATTTTTTATAAATAACTTATAATTCACTTTTTTAAATGTATTAAATACAGTTTTAAGTAAATGAATGTTTTTCTTAAGATATTATTTTCTATTTCTCGTCTAATTACTGCGAAAATTTGTTAATTTATTTCACTATTCCTGTTATTAGTTATCACATAATACAAAGCGAAAGGAACTTCATTCCAACCTGTTGGTATAAAAAATTCTAGTGCTTAATTTATTTTATCAGCTATTTTTATCAGACGTATAAAACAGGCATTAGCCCGCTTCGATTGGCAGGAAAACGAATAAAAAAGGAGGTAGAGAGGAAAAAGGCTAAAGGAAGTTTTAAATTAAAAGGCAAAAAAGACAGAAAACAGGAGTGAAAATAAGAAGCAGATCGAGAAAAAGAACGTAAGAAAAAATAAAAATCGATATTTATAATGGAAACATCAGGAATAGCACCGGGATTATGATAATGATCGAAATTTCGAGCGAGGCAAGATCCATGCGTCCGAGAGCGCGGGTGAAATGTGTAGTGTTTATATAACCACAATTGCGTCAGTTGTTGACCTTGTTAGACGAGCAACAGTTGGCTTTAAGGACGACCAAACTTGATTACATCGGTTATGCAGCAATCGATATAATATATTATTGAATATACATGTTTTCTTTAAAAAGTATTTATTAGACCCTCTTTTTCATACTAGTTATATGAGTGTTGTGAACTGCAATTTTTACTTAACTGGTGTTATTTAACTAATAATCAACACAATTAGATCAAAGTATTATAATGTTGGCACTGTGACTAGAGGACTGATATTCGTTTGCGCGGCGAAAGGGTTTGAGTTCTGTTTATCCTTATATATGCTTTAAAGAGCTTTTGTTTGTAACCATCAAGTGTGACATCGATGTATGTTATTTGCTTCCAAACTGTTATCACTTAGATACGAAGTTGAAGCAATAACGTTAAGAACGCAATTCACAAAGAACACTAAATGCAGTCTCAAAATTTGAAGTCATTGGAATACGTCCTATGAAATGCATAAACTCCAATTTATGCAGGACGTTTTATTAAACGAGTACAACGAAAAAGAATTTCTCCTCAAAATAGGTGGTGGGTGCTTGTAAAATTAATTGGAAGGGAGGCGCGAGCGCCTCTTAACCTTAATGATGGGCTGAGGCGTTTTTGCTAATTAATAATAGCGCCGTTCCACGTCATTTTCCACGGCCCGAGAACGAGGCGCTGTTTTTGAGTTTGCGCAGAGGACTACAAATTTTAGTTGCTTCTTTGTAGACGCTACGAAACAAATTTTATTTAACGAAACACCTGAAAAAGCTATACATATTCATTGCAAATGTCTACCTTTTTCATTTATTTAGTTAATATAAGGTTCTGTAATTTTTATCAAATACAAAAATAAATTTAACTTCGTATCGATGAATACAAACAATTTAATAGTTTCGTGTGGAAGTTGTTGAAAATAAAGAACATAAAAAAGAAAATTTTCCTGTGACGGAATTATCCGTCACAGGAAAATTTTCTTTTTTCTTTTCTTTTCTTTAGTAAATCTTAATAGATTTACTAAAGAAGCAAAAAACACTAATTTAATAAAAGATAAAAATTTATAATATACTTAAATAAAAATATAGCTAATTTACATTTTAAATTTTTATGCACGACAAAAATGTTTCTCAAAGATTTATATTATAAAAAAATAATACAGACTCCCATTGACGGGTGTGCATTCAGAATAGTGTGATTTGAATTTCAAAAACTTCCGTAGCTATAGATTAATACCAGAAATAATAAAAAAAAAACAGTGGCACTGCAGGAGGGCCGACAGAAGTGAAAACTTGAACGATTACGTGTGTATTTTATAATCGTCAAGAAATATTTTATTGTGCAGGAAATACTTTCAAATTGTTACGGACAGCCGCGCAATTAATGTAAATTTAAAATTGTATTGTGTCTTATATGGGCTTAAAAGTGTTTTATATTTGTGTGTGTTCTATGTGTTTTATTAAAGAGTTTTTCTGTATAGTTTTTTAATTACCCGGGTAGGGACTAGTTTTTAAGGAAAATATTTGTTTGTTTTTTATTAGAATTTTGTATTGATAATTAAAACATCTGAAATGTAACGTGCGTGTGAGTTGCATACGAAATCGTGCTTTGGTGGGGAGGACCAATGATAGGCCTTAAAAAGCGGCCGTCGTTACGGCACGGCCGCTAATCGGTGTCTCAGGCGCTGGTGGCGCCAATGCATGTCTGACAATGCATATGTAAATTAAGTGCATGGCCACGCCTCCCCAATTAAAATGTATGCAACTCACATGTGCAACGGATGCACCACCTATAAAGTGCAGTGGGAGTGGTGCATCCGACACAGTTGCTAGCCAACCGTCACCTTGTAAAGCTCGGCTTAATAAAGTCTGAAAGAAAGAAAACGCTGTCCATTATTGACCACGCCGCCACACTGCAAGAAATCCGCCGACCATAGAAAGAAGCGTGCGCATCGTGAAGAGAGGCAATCCGGGGTGCTGGCTTACGCGGCGATAGCCGAAATCGCCGTTATACAAATGAAGTGTTTTTTTATTATAAACTACTACTACCAAAATTACATTACGATTTTCATTTAATGCTCTTTTGTATAGGAAAAATAATACATATAAATATACATCCAAAAATTGAAATTTATTGCTTAAATGTTAAATTTTCAAATACATGAAATATGAAATATAATTAATTGGTATTCTTTGATGAATACCAATTAAATTTATGAATTTTTATCCACAATTTCAACAATTCTTCCATCATCATCATTATTATCATTATATTCCAAAACTGAAAGGTTTGTGGTAACTAAAATAGGAAACTAACAATTATGATTCGAATCTATCTTGTAAAGACTATCAATTGCAGTTTTATATCTCGTTGTGCTAAGATTACGATCATTGGTCATCGTTAAATCAAATTCTCTATTTAAAAATTCAATTAATGTTAGATTTTTTATCATCTGTAAAGTTGGTGTTGAAATTCCCACTGCAAATCATTGGAAAATCATCAAATCTCTTCCCAATTTCACCTTGAAGTAATACTGAAGCGTCTTTAGAATAAAAAATATATTTTCATACAAAAATTCTCGTGTTGCACTTAAACTTATCTTACAAATTTCCAAAAATCTTTTGTTAGCGGCCCCAAAATTATACAAACTACCACCTGGCCGACTTTAATGCTTTAGCAATAAAGAATAACGGTGTTGGTGTTGCGAGTTCAGTGGTTTTTTACCCATCTTAAAAAATGCTCAACGTGCTCAACGCGCCTATAGAAGTTTTTACATCAATATCTCTTAAATAAGTAATTAAAAAAATACACTAAGTTATATAAAAATCTTAGTAGTGGTTATTAGAAAAAAAATACAATTATGATGTTATTATTACGTTATTACATATGTGATGCACTGGTCTTTACCGCCTTGTAATCTTGCCTACAGGTAAACTCATCGATGAGGTTTTAACTTACGTCACGTTAAGACTCTCGCTATTTGCCTTAGAGGGCACGTTAAGTCATAGGCCTTGGATGGTGTCACCAGATAGATGACAACGATCGCTTGCAGCTTCCAAGTTATACTAGATAGAAGAAGTGGAGTCTCTGGTGCTGCAGCTTGGCAAAGGAAAATAAATAGCACAACAATCTTGTAAAGTCATCTTAATGGTTTGACAATAGGTGCCTTGTTTTACTGATGGAACATTTCTGCCAGATTTACAACGTCGCAGTAGAATTCCAGCCGAAATTCTTAAGATGTTCTGAAATGCCCCTATATTTACCCATCGTTGCGTAAACCCAACATTTCAATTTTGATTTCTTTAATATTAACAGTAAAAAAGTAAATATATGACATTTAATACAATCTCAAATATGAGGAGCTGATATCTAGTGTCTTATTTTTTGTAATTTGACTTCATAAAAAATATATTTCATTTATAATTTTCAATAAAGGCTAAATGAGTTGTTTCGGGATCGACAGATTCATCCAATCATATAAATTATTATTCAAAAGAAATCGTAGTTTATCGCTAGAGCAAACATTTAACAATACAGTTTTTATGAGATAATCAGTTCTGTTGAAGAAAAAGATGTATACATGTTGTTTATTTTAGATTTCCACAAAAAGTCGCGCGCACAGAACGTCAGGAGTAATGTAAATCACCATTGTCGTTAGGAAATTATTATAAGCAATGTGTTTTTGGTATTCAAACTATAAAAACATTTTTATTTCATTAGAAAGTTGTTGTGAAACGTCAAACAATGCGGTTACGTACCATAATTCTCAAAAAACGGAAAGCAAATATTCAGTGCATTTTCTAAAAGAAGGTTTTGTATTTATGGCTTGGCGACTAGAACTATCTTTTCAAAAATTGCGGGTATATTAGATTATAAATGAAGAAGTCCTAGATGATGAAGTGCTTGGTGGTTTCGACAATAGTTTATCCACCGATATCGCTGATATGTATGAAATCTACATTGATTTGGTCACACAACCACAAAACATGCGAGAAGAACCCAGTATTTCAATTTTTTAAAAAAGGAAGACAAACAAAGAAGTCACCAAAATGTGTCTCAGACTAGAAAAGAGAACAAATGACCTACATACGTCATCCTTAAAGAGATGAAACAACTATTGTACAAAATTTTGAACAATGTTACAAGATTGAAATAAGAGGGAAAAAATGGTGGTACTCACTAATCATCAATTGATTGGGTCACTCCTCTTTCATCACTCTACACCCCTCTATCATCCTCCTCTGACTTTATCAACTCACTACTCCACCTCATTCCCTCTATTCCCTCTTCGATTCCCCAGCCCTTTCCCCTTATATCAGATATTCTATTCCTACTGAAAAGGTCGGAAATGCACAGGTGATTTCTCTGGGGTTGCGGGTGTCCATGGGCGGCGGAGACCACCTGCTTTTTCGTGGCTTGCAAGCTCGTTTGCCCTTCGACATAAAAAAAAAAACTCTTGTCGACAAGGTTTTAATGAATTCGTGGAAAATTTGTAATATAGCTAATGAGCAGATCTTGAAGCAATTATAGAACTGAATGAAGTCTTACCCTTTTGTAACTTTGGTGAAAACAATAGAAGCACAGGTTACAGAAAGTTCCCGTTTTTGAGTATTTCAAGCACAAATTGTGGTAGAGCTGTTTCGTGGTCGATTTGGGTGTCGCACGAAAATAGGCCGGTTCGACCGGAGAAAACAGACAAAGTATCAACTTCCACTTTTCATTTCGTCCAGTGAGCCGGAATGCCGGAGGCTTACTCCTTCCTTCATCAGATATCTTATTATTTCTCAAAAATTCGGTAACGTAATAGTGAGTTTTGGTATTTTAAGTGTCCATAGGCGGCGGTGACCACCTACTCTCTAGCTACTTGCACGCTGGTTTATTACTTAAAAATGTTATAAAAAATTCTAGGTAGATCATTCAAGAACGCGTTGCCATCTAATATTCACTATATTAACATTGGTACTGTCACAGAAGAACATCAAAATGTATGTCGAATCAAATGCCAACAGTGTACTCGTAGAAGTACAACGATTACACATAGAGAATGTCAAGGGTATCTTCAAGTTGTTTATTTTAAAATATACCAGAAACAATAATTCAATGTGCATGCTTATAGAGTCGATATTAATTTTGAAGTTCAGTAATCCCAACGTTGCGTAGACGTAACATTTTGCATAATGTCAACAAAATTGTAAATACTTTTTCTGACTACATTTTTTCATTATGAATGTATTTGTAAGCCGTACAACAATAAAATCGATATTTTTTTAACTATTCGGGATTAATGGGTTAAATGTGAATTTAATGTAACTATGTTTTTTATTTATTTTGATTTGATTTGTAATGAGACAATATATTTATTTGCAGGAATTCGAAAAATATAGAAATTGTGACGAAAAATGATGGTACAATATATTTTCTGTATAAATGAGAGCAAATTTTCGATTTATTGAATCGCTGTTCATTGTAGAGCTTCCATTTAAATCCTCTTTTCTATAATAAAAAGGATTTATCATAAAAAAGAGGTACTAAAGGGATTACTTATTATAGATTATTCAAAAAAAAATAAATAAATGAGATGCTTAGATTCTTCATGAAGAAATGGAATTTTTCAATTGAGAGATACAGGCTCAACATAAATCTTGTGAGTCGATTTTTTATCTTCTTTTTATCAATTTTAAAGATTAAAACTTAAAATTTCGTAAGTATTCTATTAGCTGTTAATAAAATGTTTATAAAAAGTCTGTTGGTATTAGCATTAAGTCATAGTAGTATTAGCTATATTAGTCGTAAGTTGTTAAGAGATTGCATGTTATTTTGTCACTTGAGCAAGCTTATTCTCTTACGCAGTGTATTAACGTATTGTTTTGATTTTTGCAATGAAGCGATTCAGAGGGTACTTGAAAAAATAAATAAAGATAAAGTTATTACAAAAATTTGTAATATCAAAACATTATAAACAACTTAAGCAATAAATACTAACTTTTATGTATATCAGATTTTATGTATATGGATTAAATTATTCTACGATATGAACAAAAATCACTAACATGGGTACGTTTCGCTTAAATAGTTGTTCAAGAACCTTCTTTCATTAAAAGTCACTTTTCACACAGTACATAAATGTAATTTCTAAAGTTCAAAAACGTAACGGTTTTGTATATCTTTTACAAGACAAAAGAATAATAAAATAAAATACGCATGTCGTTTATAAAAAAAAAAATCGTTTTTGTCATATGCAGGATAATTCAAAATTTGTGTACATATACAACTAGATTTAGTTTGAGGTTCCGCCCGTAATGACATAAAATATTATTGGATAGTGTTTGCGTAAAACCCGTTTTCTGTGAGTGTTTACGTCCCAAAAAGAGTAACCATGTCAAATTTCAAGTCAATCGGACCCACAGTTTCGACTATCTCATAAATTGATCATTTGTTTGGATAGGATTTGCGTAAAACTCGTTTTCTGTGAGCGTCTACGTACCGAAAAGAGTAACCATTATAATAAATCGGACTTATAGTTTCAAAGATCTTGCTTATATATATATATAAACATATATAGATAAGTTTGGTATCCGTATGATATCTTCAGGCGCTAAAACATGTTAACCTTAAATACACTAAGTAGTTAGTCCATCGCTGTTAGTCAAAAAAAATCTTCGTAGCCTCTTTCGACTGAAGCTTAGGTTGCCTGTTCCGTCCTAAGTATTTATTACCATCTTCGGTTGGAAATTTCTCAGTTATTACTGGAATGGGTACTATAGTTATTTATACAATAAAACAATATGGTTTGAAAGAATAACATCATTTTTATTTAGCGCTAACTTCCCCACACGGCTCTGCCCGCGTGGACAAAGAGTTAATTCCTTCATCTTGACGTCGATCGGTCCCGCTCTGTCATGATCCTGATTGCTATCCTATTCTCAATTCTGATATCGGTCCTGTTTCCGATGTCAAGTTTGTCCCACTCGTTTCCGGCCACGGTCCCGGTAGATTTCGAACCTAGTCGCGATTTCAGTAGACTCTATTTCTGTTCCCACTATTGATCCTACTTTCATCTCAATTTTTATTTCGATCCTTCTCTTTATTTTGATTTTGGTCAGGCTTTTGATTTGAATTTTGGACCAATACTAAAGTTCCACCTTGGTTTCGTTTTTTTACTCTGAGAGCGTCTTCTCAGTAAGGGAATACTCACAATTAGTTTGGTTAACGGTACAAATAAACAAACAAAATGAGGAACTATTGCCAGTTTTTTAACTTCCTGCTTTAAAAATCGAAGATTTTCAAAAAAATAGTGAAGTTTTTGGTTTCGGCACGATTTTGAAAAATCGAATTATCATAATTTTTCGACGTTTTGAGGTCCTAAGAACCGTCCTGATGAATTTCACAAGGAAGTCCGTATATGTGTGTGCATGCGTGCGTGCGTGCGTGGTGCGTGTGTGCCTGTGTCTATGTTCTGTGTATGCATAGTTGTGTGTGTGTGACTAATTTTTGTCCTATGATATCTCAAGAATGAATAAACCGATTCCGACCGAAACCGACAAGCCATACGGCATTCGAAAGCTGCATTGAGACTTAGATCTGATTAGATTTTGAAGTCAATATATCAAGCCGTTTTGACTATAATCAAAACAATTCTATAAAATTTCTTCAATATTAAAATCTTAAAAATCTATAAAAGAATAAATTCGAAATCTGTACAATACATTTAATAATAATAGCAGAATATAAATAAAAAATTATTGAATCATAATGTCACACAAATATTAAAAACAGATATTAAAGAATTATTTATTTCTTCTCCAAATGCTTATGATAAAATTTTCTATTTCTTTTACTGCTATTTTTTAATATTATATTATTCAAGAATATTTTCATATATATTCTGATATCAATTATATTCACTTGTTTTTTCATAACAATCAATATTATAAATATAAAGAATTGAAATAGAAAATTTCGCTTCAATTTTCAAAATTATCTTAAAATATATATTTGTTAGTACCTCATTAATCGTTTTTTATGTATCTGTTCAACACGTTCAAAAAACTCAAAATTCATTTTTTGGACCATATTTCATTCATAATTTTTTTTATGAATGGAATATGGTTCAAGTATGAGTTACTATCAAGTCCACCAGAACATAAATTTTATAATTTGGAAGTTGTATGTTCAAAATTAAAAATTTAATATAAATAGATATATTTTAAATTTGATAAATGTAAAAGAAGTGGAAAATTATATTTTGTGCTCGAAAAATTGAAAAATTGGTCTATCAGTACCCACATCATATGTAATAAGAAATTTTAGGATTGCTAACAAGTTGATCAATTAGTAATTTTCTTAATATTGAAAATAAAGTTTTCAAAATTAGAAACCTAAAAAACAAATAAATACATTTCAAATTCTATTTCTCTCTCTCTCTCTCTCTCTCTCTCTCTCTTTATTTAACTCTCAATAAACTATATTTTGAGCTCAAAAAGCTCCAAAATCTCCGACTGAGTATATTTTCGAGCATTTTAAGCTCAAAAATAGCGGAAAATTTCAGGGTCCATCTGCAGGGACAACCGCTGTTCAATTTTTTTATCGGACTCTTTCCCGTTGGCGAGTCAAACGTATAGCCAGTTTCATAGTAATTGGATGAATGATTTAGGCACGCAAAAAAAACCAAGACCGTTCTTGAGTTATAAAAGGACATACAGATACAAGGCAGACAGACAAAAATTTAAATAATGATAGAATAGGGGTCAATAACTCATAAAACGAATATAGATTATAACATTTGATAAAAAAAATCGTATGGATAGACAGACGCCACTTTGATTAGTAGTAAAGACAAAGCATTTTGACATAATTTGAAAATTAACGTCTTAGATTCTAATGTGGATATTCCACATAATTTTCATTTTATCCATATTCTGTAACGTACTGAGTTCCTTGAATATCACGCTGAGGACACTGAACGATCACACAAATGTATACTTATCAACTATGATTGTGCCCTATCCCTTCTAATGTCTTTAAAAATATCTTTTGAATGCTGTGGCAAAAAGTTTCGGAGACAGCAACTCCCAATCTCACATATCTTTGTAATTTGATAAGTTTCGTGTTTTCGCCCTGTACTTTGAACTGATTTAGTGGCATTGTCGTACAAACATCTCAATTAAAACTTTCAAATAGTGTTAGTTTATGCGGCACCGCTACACAGACAGTCAAGTGTTAATTTTGAGCTTTAATTTGCATTGTTATGTGAATGAGTTGTACATGTAGTCGGAATAGTTTCATGAAGTTCTATTATCATCAAAGACGAACGTACTTTTTAAATTTCTTAGTGTCTTTTAACTTCCTGCTATAAAAATTGGAAAATTTTTATAAAATTGCAATATTACCTTTTTTTACTATAATTTACTAGATCTTGACGTTTTATGGTTCTAAGAACCATTTTCCTAGTGATGTTTGTGTATGTAATTACTGATGTATATATAGACATTTTGTATGTATGTATGTGTGTGTGTATGTAAACCTCTCATAAGTTTTGTACAAATAAACCGATCGAATCGAAAGAGTTCCACTCAACTTTGACTTCTTGAAACTTCGAATTAGTTTCACCTGGTAGGTTTAGAGGAATCACGGAATTAAAGACATATTTTTTTTTTGTAATAACTTTTAGACTAACCTAGCGATCAATGACAAAATCTAATCAGCTCTTTTCCTCAAACAGTTCCATCGAATGCAGCAAAGTGTTTAAGAATGTATGTGTACGTGCTGAAAATTTTTCAAAATGTTTTTTTAGAATATGATAAGTTGTAAAAGTTACCCAGTTATTCTGCTTTGAAAGCAACGTAGATCGTTGCAAACTGCACTTGATTGGTTTGTTCGAGAGATATCGTTAACGATAAATTCGCGTAGATGAATGTTTAGTATAAGTCAACTTATTTTGTTTAAAAAAACTGTGTTGAATCCGGAAAAACAAAAAAAAAAATCAAATAATGGTTTCAATAGATATCTTAGTTTGAAAATTAAAAATTGTATTTTATTAAAATAAATTTAGATGTTTGAACTTGAAGAGATAAAAACGTATTAAAATTATACTATTGAATTTGGAGAGCTCGAAAGTTTCTCCAAAAGAGGCTTAAGACCTATCTTAAGCCTCTTTTAGAGAAACTCTTAAGCCCGTACTCAAAAATTTACGGCTAGGTGTATTTTTGAAAACTTTGCTCAACAGTAGCAAAACGTTTCAAGAATGACTTGAAAGGGCAACTGTTTTGTCGAATTTTTGAGCTCAAACAGTTTAAACATAGTCATTGTTCTTTGAGACAAAACTTTATTTTTGAACTCGAGAAGCTCAAATACACATCCATAAATTACAGCGGGAAGTTTTAGGAATGGCCTGCAGAGTTATTCGTTTTATAAACTTTCTAGCATACTGTTACGTACGTAAGTTTTGTTAATACTGTTTCATTTTTAATATAATGAAATGTGTAGGCATTATTTTTAATATAACGAAACGTGTAACGCATAGTTGCTCGATATAACTTCGCATTCTTACGATTTCTCATTCAACGAAAATCGATTTGACCATTAGACTATAACGAGTTTTACGAGTTTTATATGAACTATTAAATAACACTGGAGAGGTCAGAAGTAAAGTTTCGACGCTAAAAATCAGATTTGTCAGTTATAATTAGCTTTCATTGGCGGCTTTATCAGCTCAGAAATTAATAGATTCAATCACGGTCCTCCGTCTGTGAGCGTGCAGTATCAGATATAAAATATCTGTGCAAAATTTCAAGTTTCCTTGTGGTATAAAATATATAGTATCAATGCCAAATTAGAGTTCTATTTATAGAGCGAATGTGTGTGATAGAAAGGTCGGCAAGGGTCACCATAAATAATCCTATGCAGAACATATTGGTGGTATATTAAAAAAGGGTCAAATTTTAAGCACCTGAAACCGACGAGCTTGCATGTAAAGACTGATGGATGTCAGTGAGGCAAGAGAGATATGCAAAAATCGTACCATGTGGAAATCTATAGTCCCTACCTACCCTTCTGGGAAATGGGCGTGAGCTTATATTGTATTCTTATTATTATTCATTTTCGTGGATGTGCAATTTATAGGCTTATGATTTTGAGCATCAATCACGTACAAGAAGTTTTTTGCGTCCATTATACGTGAAAGACGTCAGCCGAAATACGATCTTTTAAGATACATAATTTAAATTTTGAAATATGAAAGCTCGTTCCGTAAAAGTCATTACAATTTATGAGAAGGAATCGTTAAAAGAATATTACCGGTGGGTCGTCGAAAGTAGGTTAAAACGAGGTTATTAATTTAGATAACGGCAGTCCATGAAGCTGTGTATTCACTTCATGTTTCGAGACTTAAAAACTTAAATATTCAAGCGCCAAGTTCGGGCCGTGCATTATTACGAAACTTTACGATGAGTTTATACCCAACTCCTCAAATTGGTTGGCCCGAGCAAAGGGAGCATTAACATTTCAGTCGTGTGAAACCATCTGGTCGGCAGTAGCTATTTAGTAGCTGATCTTGTATGAAACAACGATTTTTCCTGCGTGCAACAAATTTTTTAGGGTTCATCGATTTGATCAAAAATTTATTTGCTTAAATTCGTTATCCTAGTGGAGATCAAATAGATTTCTTGATATTTTGCATCGGGTCACCTTTGTTTCCATCATGATCTCGATTCTGTAGTATCTGTTCCGGTCTCATCTCTTTCTAAATCCTCATCCTAGTCCTGTATTCATTTCCAGTCTCGTCTCTTTCACAATTCTCATCCTAGTCCTATTTTCCTTTCCGCACTTGTCTCTTTCTCGATCCTCGACTGATTTCCACTCTCATGAGCTCAATCCTCATTCGTCCTAGTGATGGAGCGGATTTTTTTGATCTCTTTCGATCCCTCTCGAGTCTTTTGTTTTTCGTCTCTTTCTGAGTCTTCGAAGTTGACTTTGGAGTCTTGCCTCTTTCTTGATCCCTCTCCTAGTCCTGTTTTCATTTCCGATCTCGTCTCTTTCTCAATCTTCATTCTAGTCCTGTTTTCACTTTAGGTCTTGCCTCTTTCTCGATCCCTCTCCTAGTCCTGTTTTCACTTCCGCTCTCGCCTCTTTCTCGGTCCTTATTCTAGTCCTGTTTTCACTGCCAATCTCGGTGTCGCTCCTGTCTGGCAAGCCGGCATATCGCTCTAATGCCGCCTTCCATCGATTTCGATTGCAATGCCTATCTCGATTCATATCATTTATATTGTAGATTAAGTGCTCCACGCTATCACCAAAGTGAAATAAGTGTTTTATTTCGCGACTGTGTTGTTTATTTACACTAAATGTGTATTGTGTGATGAGATGTGTTAATGGCTTTATTGAGAAATGATTATAGAAATTATTTGTTATATCGTAATAGCATAGGTGCATTTATTACTAATAGATGCCGAAGGTACTGAACAATTTATGAAGAAACGTAAAACATATATTATAAGAAAATTAAATAAAATATATTTTATATTTCCCGGAGATAATATACCTTTACAATAATGAAATAAAGCTTAGTATTATTGTAGTTCAGTAGTTTTGAATATAAACGAATAGTGTATATTACGCTATAATATTTAAAATATTAACGTATATCTTTTTTTTTTACAACATTTTTAAAATATCTTTGAACATATGCACAGCATTATTTGGTCCCAAACATAGCAGCGAAACTTCTTATGGGTTGTCAAATACTCGATAGAATAAATTTATATTTTTTTTGACACATGTACATAATACATGAAATACTCACATTAAAATCAATATTATTTTTAAACAAAAAACTCAATTTTTCAAAATAAAAAAATAAAGAAAACAATTACCTCCTTCAAAAACCGATTTAAATATTTTTTTAAACATACTTAAAAACAACAAAACAACTGACTAGTTGTTTTTGGGGTAGCTTCCGGCTAAAGCAAGGCAATAGAACATATATAAATATAAAATGTTATGTATTGATTCAAAAAGAAATAATATTTTTTCTAAAGAAACACAACTGTTTCTGATTTATGTTTAGCTGGAATAGTGTATAAACACTATTTATAAGACTTCACCATTAGTCCCATGTTCTTCAATGAGGTTTTTATGACCGAGGTTGTCTCTGTAGTCGATTGTACTGAAGTAAAACCATATTTTTTATCAAATATGAACACAAATTGGCTCAAACGACCATTAAACACGCTTTTCCAGAGTGCCGCAATCACTGACGCCTCTTTTATTTTCGAAAAAAGTGCTAGGTGGTCTATGATGCCACAAATATTTTTTGGAGGATTAAGTAGATTAAGAAGATTAAAGGAATAGTTTCATTAGTCAGTTTCCAGTGATGGATCCGAGCAGCTTCAACAGATCTGCGGGTGTAGTGTCCAGTGTCATTACTTTGTAGTTCTTCATTTTTCTGAAAACTCTTGAGGATATATTTGTAACATTGACACTATATGTTGTTGGTTTTGTGTTGTCGGTAGTAAATGTCCATTTACATATTTACTGTGTTTATTATTTTTAACATCTAGCCTTTCCATGCGTCGTTGTTTTGCAAGTTTAAAATTTTTTTTGTAATTTTTTATACTTTCAAGCCTACAGTCAAAATTATCCTTCGAATCTATTCTGTACTAATTTTCGTTTGCCTATCTTTGTGACATCTTCATATTATCAGAAATCAGATTTAATTATCTTCATATTATTAAAAATTTCCATTCGAGAAGTCTTGAACTTGGAATTGTAATGATTAATAGTATAAACGGTTTTAGTTTTATAGAAATTATTAGTGGAAAATGAGCCTGCAAGCCACTAGAGAGTAAGTTGGCCACCGCCGCCGATGGACACTCGAAACCCAGAGGAGTCACGAGTGTGATGTCGGCCTCTTGGGTAGTAATACAATATGATTGACGGAGAGGGGATTGACAGAAGGGGAGAGAAGGGATGAGGGGGTATTCCACCGGAACTTTTATTAACTGGACTATATGCAACATCGGAAGCTGTTACATCACGTCTGTATTGTAAGAGTGTGGTATCTTAATCTTCAAGCCGCATTATTTTGGTTCTGCAGCTAAATATTGAAGTATAGCTCTATAATTTAATTTTAAGAATAAATTACAACTAGAACCATAAAGAATGATCTTTGCAAAATATTTTTTTTAAGACTGACGTTATTTGAACGGTGATGAACTAATAGTTTACTGTTATTTTGTAAATTATTTAATAGATTGCATTTATATTTAGATAACGTCAATTAAAGTGGATGCATTAGACAATTTCAGAGTGACACAGATAATAATTATAAGGTTCCAAGGTCGCGATGTTATTTCGTTCAGGGTGCAAACATTAAGGGATCTCTCATTACAGCACCCTCTAGCAGTGGAACGTGCCTAAACAAATATTGAACCAATTACAGTTCCTCCTCGTCGCGCGCCCCGCGCCATCCTCACGCTGCTTTGTTCGTTATAAAAAAGTGGCGTTTTTGCATACAAAAGAAGATATATGTTTGTCGCTTTGATCTTTAAAAGTTGTTTTTATGATATACATCACTATTTAAACTAAATGTACGTAATGAGTCAAATAATGGGATTCAAAATTGCTTCTATTTAGCATTTGTACAACCCAATGGAACAGCGTGAATCGTTAACGTCGAAATGCTCATTAGGAATTAAAAAAATTGGGTGCATGTACTTATGTACGCGCGTGAGAAGTTATACTTGTTTGGGAAGATATACAAACGAGCCCAAACTCGATGGGGTTGCGTTGTTTAATTACGGAGTTCCTATGGCCACCTTCCAGCTCCATCATCAGACTCTGGTTACCATATAGTACCAAAGTACTCGTCAAGACGAATCAAACGAGCCCAAACTCGATAGGGTTGCGTCGTTTAATTACGGAGTTCCTATGGCCACCTTCCAGCTCCATCATCAGACTCTGGTTACCACATAGTACCAAAGTACTCGGCAAGACGAATCAAACGAGCCCAAACTCGATGGGGTTGCGTCGTTTAATTACGGAGTTCCTATGGCCACCTTCCAGCTCCATCATCAGACTCTGGTTACCATATAGCACCAAAGTACTCGGCAAGACGAATCAAACGAGCCCAAGCTCGATGGGGTTGCGTCGTTTAATTACGGAGTTCCCATGGCCACCTTCCAGCTCCATCATCAGACTCTGGTTACCATATAGTACCAAAGTACTCGTCAAGACGAATCAAACGAGCCCAAACTCGATGGGGTTGCGTCGTTTAATTACGGAGTTCCTATGGCCACCTTCCAGCTCCATCATCAGACTCTGGTTACCATATAGTACCAAAGTACTCGTCAAGACGAATCAAACGAGCCCAAACTCGATGGGGTTGCGTCGTTTAATTACGGAGTTCCTATGGCCACCTTCCAGCTCCATCATCAAACTCTGGTTACCATATAGCACTAAAGTACTAAGACGAATCAAACGAGCCCAAACTCGATGGGGTTGCGTCGTTTAATTACGGAGTTCCTATGGCCACCTTCCAGCTCCATCATCAGACTCTGGTTACCATATAGCACCAAAGTACTCGGCAAGACGAATCAAACGAGCCCAAACTCGATGGGGTTGCGTCGTTTAATTACGGAGTTCCTATGGCCACCTTCCAGCTCCATCATCAGACTCTGGTTACCATATAGTACCAAAGTACTCGGCAAGACGAATCAAACGAGCCCAAACTCGATGGGGTTGCGTCGTTTAATTACGGAGTTCCTATGGCCACCTTCCAGCTCCATCATCAGACTCTGGTTACCATATAGCACCAAAGTACTCGTCAAGACGAATCAAACGAGCCCAAACTCGATGGGGTTGCGTCGTTTAATTACGGAGTTCCTATGGCCACCTTCCAGCTCCATCATCAGACTCTGGTTACCATATAGTACCAAAGTACTCGTCAAGACGAATCAAACGAGCCCAAACTCGATGGGGTTGCGTCGTTTAATTACGGAGTTCCTATGGCCACCTTCCAGCTCCATCATCAGACTCTGGTTACCATATAGCACCAAAGTACTCGTCAAGACGAATCAAACGAGCCCAAACTCGATGGGGTTGCGTCGTTTAATTACGGAGTTCCTATGGCCACCTTCCAGCTCCATCATCAGACTCTGGTTACCATATAGTACCAAGGTACTCGGCAAGACGAATCAAACGAGCCCAAACTCGATGGGGTTGCGTCGTTTAATTACGGAGTTCCTATGGCCACCTTCCAGCTCCATCATCAGACTCTGGTTACCATATAGTACCAAAGTACTCGTCAAGACGAATCAAACGAGCCCAAACTCGATGGGGTTGCGTCGTTTAATTACGGAGTTCCTATGGCCACCTTCCAGCTCCATCATCAGACTCTGGTTACCATATAGTACCAAAGTACTCGTCAAGACGAATCAAACGAGCCCAAACTCGATGGGGTTGCGTCGTTTAATTACGGAGTTCCTATGGCCACCTTCCAGCTCCATCATCAGACTCTGGTTACCATATAGCACCAAAGTACTCGGCAAGACGAATCAAACGAGCCCAAACTCGATGGGGTTGCGTCGTTTAATTACGGAGTTCCTATGGCCACCTTCCAGCTCCATCATCAGACTCTGGTTACCATATAGCACCAAAGTACTCGTCAAGACGAATCAAACGAGCCCAAACTCGATGGGGTTGCGTCGTTTAATTACGGAGTTCCTATGGCCACCTTCCAGCTCCATCATCAGACTCTGGTTACCATATAGCACCAAAGTACTCGGCAAGACGAATCAAACGAGCCCAAACTCGATGGGGTTGCGTCGTTTAATTACGGAGTTCCTATGGCCACCTTCCAGCTCCATCATCAGACTCTGGTTACCATATAGTACCAAAGTACTCGTCAAGACGAATCAAACGAGCCCAAACTCGATGGGGTTGCGTCGTTTAATTACGGAGTTCCTATGGCCACCTTCCAGCTCCATCATCAGACTCTGGTTACCATATAGTACCAAAGTACTCGTCAAGACGAATCAAACGAGCCCAAACTCGATGGGGTTGCGTCGTTTAATTACGGAGTTCCCATGGCCACCTTCCAGCTCCATCATCAGACTCTGGTTACCATATAGTACCAAAGTACTCGTCAAGACGAATCAAACGAGCCCAAACTCGATGGGGTTGCGTCGTTTAATTACGGAGTTCCTATGGCCACCTTCCAGCTCCATCATCAGACTCTGGTTACCATATAGCACCAAAGTACTCGGCAAGACGAATCAAACGAGCCCAAACTCGATGGGGTTGCGTCGTTTAATTACGGAGTTCCTATGGCCACCTTCCAGCTCCATCATCAGACTCTGGTTACCATATAGTACCAAAGTACTCGGCAAGACGAATCAAACGAGCCCAAACTCGATGGGGTTGCGTCGTTTAATTACGGAGTTCCTATGGCCACCTTCCAGCTCCATCATCAGACTCTGGTTACCATATAGCACCAAAGTACTCGGCAAGACGAATCAAACGAGCCCAAACTCGATGGGGTTGCGTCGTTTAATTACGGAGTTCCTATGGCCACCTTCCAGCTCCATCATCAGACTCTGGTTACCATATAGCACCAAAGTACTCGGCAAGACGAATCAAACGAGCCCAAACTCGATGGGGTTGCGTCGTTTAATTACGGAGTTCCTATGGCCACCTTCCAGCTCCATCATCAGACTCTGGTTACCATATAGCACCAAAGGACTCGGCAAGACGAATCAAACGAGCCCAAACTCGATGGGATTGCGTCGTTTAATTACGGAGTTCCTATGGCCACCTTCCTGCTCCATCATCAGACTCTGGTTACCATATAGTACCAAAGTACTCGTCAAGACGAATCAAACGAGCCCAAACTCGATGGGGTTGCGTCGTTTAATTACGGAGTTCCCATGGCCACCTTCCAGCTCCATCATCAGACTCTGGTTACCATATAGTACCAAAGTACTCGTCAAGACGAATCAAACGAGCCCAAACTCGATGGGGTTGCGTCGTTTAATTACGGAGTTCCTATGGCCACCTTCCAGCTCCATCATCAGATCAGCTCTATGTCATAATAATATTGCATTGTCATGCGATTTATACATGCATGCAAAATTTCATTTAAATTTTAAAAATTAAATAAATAAATTTTTATTTTCTTATATTAAATGTACATAAATTCTCTCATTATTCAAAATTCGAATTCTAAGCGGGCAGCTTCAATCTGTTAATTTTGCGTCACACAATCTTAAAATTTCACTCTCATTATTTTTTCATAACGCGCCTAAAGAAGTATAACTTCAAAAAAGAATCTGGCAGTTTATAGTGAAGTGCTTATAATCTGATACAAAACAGCATTTAATCGCATGTGTGTATAACTATTTTTTAAACTATAATAAGTTTTAAGTCAAGAAGAATCATAAACCAAATAAATTACTTATTTTAAAGTTAGTAAATGAACTTGCACTAAGCTTATAGATTGCTATGGAGTAATATTAAGTTGCTTGACGAATTTCTGATTTGTTAAATGTGAAGTCCTGATGATAACACAAGACTTTTTCAGTGTGTCATGTATTTTAATTGAACTTTTGGATACCGTATTTCATTACTTATTATATCATTACTACCTGAGAATATTAGAAAAATGTAGAATTTTTGGTATCAAAATGTCACTACCATTTGTGAAGAACAAAAAAATCACTGTAAATACTTAAACTTCCATCAGTGAGCGTAATTGGCATCGAAATACATGTACGGATTAATTTAATAAAAGATTGTATCGATCTTTGTAAGAAGAGAATATTGAAGAACCGAACAATAAACGGTTCAGAGCCTGAAACCTCTTTTATTTAACACTTGAATTCCTGGACTTCATCAAAGACCCCAAAGGTACTCCGCCCTGTAGTACGCCCTACAATATATAGTAAAACAATAGAACCAATTGTGTGTGAGTGTAAGTACATTTAAGGCATGTATGAAAAATGAAGAGACAACAAAAGAGAAAACGACGTATTTCTTTGTTTATTTATCTGTTCTCGTACATCACTGAACTGATTTTAATACGGTTTTATTGATTGATATAGCTTGGAATGAAACAGAATATAAGCTCTATTTTATTAAAATTTGGTGTCAGAAAAAAGTTATCCACTTTTAAAGAAACCCGAGAATAAGAATAATTATTGCCTCAAATGTCTATAGACGTCACAATACGAATGAACAAAAACGTTCAAAAATAAAATAAAACAAAACCCTACACTTGATCTGAGCCTATGCTCTGGACTTATTGGAAAATATAGGTTGGGTGAGGGGCTGGAGGAGCAGTGGGCCGGTGAGTGAGGGAGAAGGTTGAGTTATGATAAAAAACTTCATAGAGCAAATTTCATGCTGGCGAAGCCGCAGGCAAAAAGCTATCAACCAATAAGTGGAAAATAAAAATATTAGATCTATGTATTCAGATTAATTTGGAAGTGCTTAATTTTTGTTTGATTTTCATTTTCTTCTTATAGTTTAAATTAAAGTATTTTTTTGAATGTGCCCGAGGTAACCGAAGTATAGAGAATTGTAAACACGTTTATTTAATTAATGAAATTATATTGAGGTCTATTGCAGGGTACGGTTTCGTTTATGTAGAGAATATTCATGTATGTTAGTTCTCATATTTTACAGCGGTTTTTGTGCCGTTAAAATTAATTCAGCAAATGTTGTTCACGTTGTAATTTTATGAGTTAGATCATTGAACCCATTGACGCTTTTAATTTTATCTCTCGTTTGAAGTCGTAACAAATACGTATTCGCATTATTCAACTTTCAGGTTATTATTTTAGGTAGCAATAGAAACTCAAACTGAAGTGTGTATTTATTTCGTTTCAAATATCGCGGATATGTACTCGGAAACATTCCACTAGGAGTAGCCGCACCCGTTCTGTATTGCTTTTTGAATAAATTAAATCTTCTTTAACTTCTCTCGCATAGGGTTATTCTTGTCATACCGCCTTTTTCTGAGAATATCCCACAAGCCATAAAACTGTATGTTCGCATCAGATTTTTCTTTACTTTGCCCAACATTTATTCGTCCCACTTTCGGGTGTAATTCTAATAAAATCTTCGCGTGAAGTAGCGAAATAACACATTGGTTGACCAACGTAGTTGATCAGAGTTAAAGCTGTCGAAGGGTACACTACGAGGCGGTATTGGCGGCTAGTAATGTATGCATTACGGATCAGGACCAACTTTTGAGGTACCTGGCTTAGGACCGTTAGAACTGCTGTACTTAGGCTTAAGGATGAGATGGTGGCAATCTGGTAACCATATCTTTTATTCGAATGGTCGACCGTCTTTGACGCAGTTGTATGTCATGTGCATGCATGTACTTCTTTTTATCTCTCTCTCTGTTTGTTTGTTTTAGTGTATGTTGAGAGGCTTCGACCTTAAAGCCTCCACACGCTGATCCAGTGCGGGTTAGGAGCAAACTAAGAATTGTTGTAAACATAGCGGTGACAATCGACGACTGCTATCCCCTTTGAGACATGGAATGAGTGGTTTGATTTGAGTCAAGTTAAGAACTCGTCCGTTGATTCTCCTGTGATCAGAGTCATAGTTGGTATCTTTTAATTTGTAACTTACATAACTTCCCGACGCTTTTGTAGAAACTAAGAAGTAAATTAAGTCTATAAGTACTTTGTGCAGGCAGGCGGCCTCGGATTACAAAGAAACATGAATTGTGGGCCGTAACAAGCACCTAGGGCGACCATGACTCCTGTGTCGTGGTTGTTTTCTACGACCGTTGCAGGTCTTTGTTGTAAGAGTCAACGTCGAAGCAAGGGTTCCAATAGTTCTCGACTGTTCACGCACCGCAGCTTGCTTAATTGGGTACACGGAGTCATGTTTCACGTATATACTCTAATAGCTGGGCGACCGAGCTTTGCTCGGATTATTTTTCGGATACATTAAGTGTATAAAACACTGTTAATATACCAAGTTGTAAAACTAATGTCACTTCATTTCGCTGATTAAAAAACAGTCCATTATCACCAGTAAAATATCAAGAGTCGTAATATTAAAATTATAAAATATGGTTGTCTGAGGCGATTTTAATGTTTCCAAAATATTTTGTTAATGATTTGTGCAATTTGTAATATTCTGACATATTTTACTACTTACTTAGTGCTACTAATGAGATCGTATTGAGATCTATTTGAGATCGTAGTTTTATCTTTTAACACAAGATGGCACTTGCTCCCATTGAATGGACCAATAACTGACGACTGACACATTTTCAAATTAATATTATTCTAAAACAACAATGAAAAAAAAAAAACTAATATTGAAGTTATTTTTGAATTGGGACGGAATTGAGGGATCTGCACCCGGAATGGAGGAACGCGAAATATCTGTAAGATTCATATCCCGGATTTGAAATCGGATCGCGCCCTGGAAAACACGTTGTTAAACTTGAAACACTAAACTTTATCTAAATAAAATTTTTCATGAAAATCGTTAGAGCCGTTTCCGAGATAGTTGGTATATATAAACAAACAAATATACAAGAATTGCTCGTTTAAAGGTATTAGATAGATAGATGTTCGTAATAGCAATGATTCAATACTATAGTGTACCAGTGTTGAATCGTTAAAAAATAAGTGTTGCAATTTCCTGGCGTTTAATTTCTCAACAATAATGATTTACAGCCATGTTGTACCCGTTACGCATTGTTCAGATCAAATTGGTGATTTCACGTATTTATATTAAATAAAATGAAGCTTTCTTATGTAAGTTTTCGTAAACATTTTCTAGTGTGTTCTAGAACACACGATAAGACTTAAATGATAATAAAATCGAGAACACTTTATATTAAGAGAAAGAAGGAAAATAAGTAATATAATGTATCAAGTTTTTTTTTTATTTGAAAATTAATATGGTAATACAGTGATTAAAAATGTTGAAATTATTCCTAATGTAAGTAGAGGTATATTGAATACTTATATTCTGGAATATGTAGAATGTTGTCCATATTTTAACTATGTTCTAATTTTTATTGTAATGAAATTGACCATGATATCGTAACGCAATATAGTTTTTTAATATATTTAAAAATATGGCTTAAAACTGGCTTACAAGAAATAAGCAACACGTAATTAACATATTTGTATTTAGTTTGTACTTCTATTGCGTATTGATTTGAACGTTCCCGCATGTCATTCACGTTCTCGATCACGTCAATCGTGTGACATGGATGGTACGGGAGATTCTCATTATAGAATCAGGTATTCTGCATAATTCCATTAATAGGTAAGGTCGAAATTCAAAGAGACTGTACGATCTGGAAATATAAAATCCAATGTATTAATACTGTTCTTTGCTCATTTTCTAGGAATTGCTATATCAGTTATTCGGTTACATTTAAACTTTGGAGAGGTGTTACGCGAACACCCGGAAATTTGTGACAAAAAAAATTATTTAAGGGCGTAGTTCGAATCAGAATCAGTCTCAGGATTAGAATTAAAATTGAAAATAAAACCGGTATCGGAACACAGAGTGGAACTGGAAATGAATCGAGAAGAAATTCAGAATCGGGACGATGAAAGAAGAGAAGATATGATACACGAAAAAATGATTCTGTGTCCTCTCGGAAAGATCCTCAGTTCTAAATTAGTTCCTACTAATTTAGAACTGAGTAAATGGTAAATGATTACTTATATCCTTATAAGTAATCATTTACCACTCATATTCAATAGTTTTTAAGAGATAGCAAAACATATTCATGTATGAATGACACAATTTTATGACATTAGTTAGCAGAGAAATAACATGAATCTAGGAGAAGATCACAGGATAAGTGTGACCTTAAATAAGATGATATCGCTATCTAAACTGACCTACATCAGTTTGTAAAAAAAAATAGTCATGACAAATTTTTTGCGAGACATTGATGACGAATAGAATTTAATTTTAATTCTATGTTATTGATTATCATGAGAATGGAGACCAAAACGTAAATCTGAATTGGCACAGGAATCATGAGCAAGAATTGGGAGTTAAAGGCGAAACTAGAAGGCCTAAAAGTTATTTAAGTGCTTCTATTTATAGGAACTCATTAGAATAAGTAGTAATAAGGCGGGTTTGCCACACGAACATAGATGTTCATGCGGGCAAACCTGCCTAAGATAAAAAGAAATGAATAATATAATGTAATAATAAAGGAAAAAAAAGGAATGTGAACCTAATACGACATAAGACTTTTAGGATATTTCCTTCCTTCCTTCCATCCTTCAAAGGAAGAAAAAACTCTCTAGATTCTTCATATCTTTTATATTAAAATACAGGAACTAGAAACTAAGCATATAAATGAATATGGCTGTGTTTGCTCATACAGTAATGGCCTTACAAAAAAATTACGTACCATGTGCAATTACATTCTAAAGCTTTGATGTCAAAAAGATAAAAAAAATTCATAAATACGTGTTTATATATTTTCACGTTGTTTATTTCTACTATAATTTTAATTACTAAATAAACCAATGAAAAATCACGTTACCAAGTAAATAGTTGTTAAAAATATCTATCTAATTAAAACGAAAACGATGCGAAATCTTAGATGTACAGCTCTGATTTTCATTTGACTATTTTTTTTGGTTGGCCTTCGAGTGATTCGTTTACATTTCATTGAATGAATAGTTATTTCTATTATGTTGTATTATTAGAATCGGCCTAGTATTTTTAATTATTTTATTTTTAACTGAAAGTTCCTTTATTGAGTTGTCCTCACATACATTACGACGTGAATTTATTTTATAACCTGCAGAATAAGAATAATGAATGGTTAATTAAAGATTTTTCAAGTGGGCTCATGAGGGTAAAGCGTATAGGATATTTCACATAACAAAGACACGAAAGTATTTTATTTCAAGTTACTTTATATGTATATTATTAATCACTCCATGACGTTAATGCAAATTATGTATTATATTTGCCTATGTTATATTCCGTTGACTTGTGTAATGGATATTTACGGCTTTTTTGATAGGATGATTATCTTCGTGTCCCAGCATGTGGCTATACCTGCGAGTTGACTCTGTTTGATCTTTTCGATAATTGGTGCTATCTTGGACGATACCCTGATAAATTTATTTCGTAGTTTATTCATCTTTATTTCATTCGTATGCACTTTTTGTTTATGGGTTTTCTTAAGGGTCCAGTATTCAGCTCTGTATATTCTGGCTGGTATTACTGCCGTTTTATATACATTTGATTTTACTCGCATAAGTATTTTGCGGTCACAGAAAACATCTGACAACTCTCTCCACTATGCTACGCGGTATTGATGCGATAGTTTATGCCTGTATTAATGTTCTAGTCAGAGGTTAGTAGAGTCTATATATTTAAATTTGTCCGTTTTGAGTAATGCGCGGTTGTTTATATACCTATCGCAGTCAGTTTCTACTGTTCCTCCATATTCGCATTTCTAATATACGGTTCTGCTCTCAGTTGTGTCTAGTCCGTGGGTTTCCAGTAGTAATACCCACCCATCAAATATTTCCTGAAGGTTTTTTACGTTTTTCGTCAATAAACCGATATCGTTTGGGTATAGCATGCAATATGGTATGCGATTTTGAATGCTTTTCGTGCATACCATCTACGTGCATACACGTATAGGTTGAAAAGTAGCGGACTCAAGGCTAGATGAACTGCTAGTTTTACCCAAAACAGCTCTCTTAGACCGGCACAGCTCTTGAATCTTGTCTTAGTGTTTTAAGACATATCTTGGATAAGTGCTATGTAATATTCCGGGACAACCTAGGCTCTCATTACCTGCCATACTAGTTTTCCTGGTACTCTATCGAAGGCCTTTTCCAGATCGACGAATAGGCCTTAGGAGGTACAAGTTTCTTTTTATTTGAACGGTGTTCCTTCATCATAACTTTAACTGTCTGTGTGGTTTCAATGGTCGATCTGTCCAGTGTGAAGCACTTTTGGTTGTCGGTTTTTCTGGTATAGTTACTTATAAGAACTACCAAAATTTTCTCGAACAATTTTAATGAATGTGATGTTAGTTTTATTCCCTTGCAGTTGTGCTACTGAGCAATATCCCCTTTTGTTTATATATAAGACATAAAATACAATTACTTCAAGATTATGAAATCTCGCCATCTTTAATAATACAGTTGAAGAGCTTAATAAGGCAGGGTATTGCAGTTTTCTTCACCTTTTTCCAGATACCGAATGGACTCTGATATGGGCCCTTGGCCTTATGGTAAGTTATTTTTGATAGGGCCTTCCTCACTTCATCCACTGATACATATTTTATTGTTTCTTTGGTAAGCGGTATGCAGTACAACACTTCTCTAATGAATTTCTCGTTAATTAGATGTTCGTATTACTCTTACCATGTTTGGCTATTAGCCATTAACAATCTACTCTAGGAATTATTGATATATTTGTTCGAATTAACATCAAGAAATGCTCTGTAGCTTTGCGTAAACATTATCCTCGTTTTCTGCGTATTCCAATTTATTATACAAATCTTTTCTTGGTTGTTTTATAATTTGAACTACTGCAGATTTTTCAATCTTTTTGAGATTATAGTATTTTAGACAATGTTCGTACAGGTTCGATTTTCGCCACATTTTGATCAAATTAAATCAAAAATAGCTTTATTTCGTAAGTAATATTAATTACACTTCAAATACGTAATTAACGGTTGTTTTCGATATTTACATTATCACTCATTTCAATAATGATTCACCTTGACAAGAATGGGCAAAAAACTCAAGGTTTGCGCTTTTCACTTAGAAATAACATGAAGCAATTGCTTCGGCTATAAGATTTTATAGCCGAGCAGTTCAATCCCATGTGTTTTTTTCAATAAGCTATTCCAATACGGTATAATAGCCCTTACCACATAACTTTTGTATAACGAAAAGTTTAAAGTCATAAAATGACAAGATTTGAATCTTAGCTGGGATCTTATAAAACGCATGTATTGCCTCTTAAATGATTTGCTAACTTATCTTAGACAGGTTTTAATGAGCCGCAAGGTCATTCCAATGTCTAGTCTTAATATTATGGATTTCGCTCAATTCGTGGACTGATTCTATACTTTTATTGATATATAACAGGTCTCGTATATGTATTGTAACGTTACAGTTAAAATATTGATTTTTTTTAAAAATCTCTGAGGAAATCGTTTGGTCTCAAATTATAAATAACACGAACAGTCCACTTTTGCAGCACAAAAATTGTGTTAATATCGGCTCCGTGACCTCATAATAAAATTTTATAGATCATGAGACTTTGAAAGGAGCTGAAATAAGGTAGTCTCACTGTACATTCATCAGTAAGTCGCCAAATTCTTTTTCTTGCGCAGAACTAAGCTTTTTTGCCTATCTCGTAATAAGAGAATTCTAACCTAATTTAACATCTAAAATGAGACCAAGAAATGAGGTCTTGTCCCGAATATCCAGTGTCTCGTTCTTAATCATTACGTTTGCAGTACGCTTAATCATCAGTTTAGCAATAGTCAAGGAAAAAATTAACAAGTCCTGTTTTTCTCTTATCGAATAGAAAATTATTAATACGAAGCCACTCAACTATTTCAGAGATGGTACTGTTTACTTCGTCAAAAGCTGATATTGCCTATTAGTCTTAAAAAGTAAGAAGGTATCATCAGCAAACAGTACAATCCCATACTCATCTTTAACAAGATGTAGTAGATCATTAATGTAAACTATGGTCCAAGAGCTGTGCCCTGTGGTACACCCATATTGACTACAGATCCTGACGACCTCTCACCATTAACATCGACTATTTGAATTCTACATTCTGTTTAATATTCTAGAAGTCCAAGTCATTGATTTGTGATATCATAGTATCACAAATCAATTCCTGATGATTGTGTCCATGATAAGCGAAGTCAAATGCCTTGGATAAAATCACAGAAAATACCAATTACGTCCCGTGAATCCTCCAGGTATCAAAAATCTATTGAACAAGCTCAACACCGGCTTCAATTATGAGCAACCCTTTGTGAATCCGAATTGTTTAACGTTCAAAAAATTATTATTATATAAATACCTCAACAATTTATTTGAAATAAGCTTTTCAAACATTTTTACTGAGTATCGATGCTATTGCTATCAGTCTAAACTAAGAAAGGTGAGATATACTACCGGATTTAAATAATGGAATGTATTTAATTTGCTTCATTAAATACAGAAACACACCACAGAAAATCACTGCTAAGCGCAGAACAATGTAGTCTGTTATTGAATCTATTTTTCTTTAAAAAGGCCATCTAGATTAGCAACTTTTTTCATTTTTATACATTTGAATGTTTTAATAACGTCATTATGGTATTATGTTTGTTTATTCATGTCGACTCATGAGTAAATTCAGCAAGACAAGCATCAATGTTTCGCTTCAACAAAGATTAAGCGATAGTGAGCGACGATATTATAAATTGTGTAGTTTAAACTGGAGTAATAGCAAAGAACTTTTCAAAAGCAAAATAAATTTCTATGTGTTTGTTTAAAATTTTATAATCAACTTTTTATTAAAATTCTGTATGGCGGTATTAGTATTTTCCAGTTTTACTATTGATTATATTACATGTAATTTTTATCGTATTTGTGCTCTTTAATATTTTATAACAGACAAACATTGATGTTGCGGCTGCATATACATGCTTAAATACGCTTCAATAGGTATCTTAGTAAATTTCATACATAATTGACAAAAATAATCGAATTGTTATACGACTTTTTCTTATAAATTTCGTATAGTATAATCTACGTCGGTTAGTACGAATGTCCACTGTTGCCCAATTACTAAATGATAAGATCTCATTAATATTTTTGATCTAAAATATTGCTACATTCGTTCCTGGTTATAGTTAACAATGAGCCATGCAGTTTATTGCGATCCTTACAATATGACATATTAAACAACTTTTTTAGTACATTATCTCTAAATTGCTTAATGCTACCAGTGTTCACAGGTACAATTTTGATGTAACGTTTTTATTTTTTTTAACATTAATTTCAAACGTAACTAGATGTTCATAACGACCGGATGATAATTAACTTACTATCGATTTCCGGTTCAATAATCGTGAATATATTCAAAGACATGATGACGTAGTATTTGTGAACTTGGTAGGTTCCAAATAGAAATTCTATAAATGTTAACACTGGAATAAACATAGAACTCTAGTGCATAAGCAAGAATTTTCTAATAAATTTCTAATAAAATCAGCTCCGGCCCTAGCTTTGATCAGAGTGGAGCGAGATTGTTTTTCAGCGCCCTCGAGTCAGCGCTCTAATTTTCCAGAAATTCTAATTCGGCCTCATGATAAGTAAACAATAATAGCTAATTTTTCAAAAGAACTTTTATTACAAATATCTACACATATTAAGTTTAAATTAAGTAACTTTAGGTATCGTAACACTGTTTTATGTCTTTCCGAAAGCAACGTCTAAATTAAATTTTTTGCTCTATATTTTTTTTTGCATTTGGTTTTTTTTAGCGCCCCTAGTTACATGTCACCTAGAGCACCCGCTCCACTCGCTCCACGTCTAGACTAAAATAAAATAAGAAACAACAACATGGATGATATTTTGCACACATAATATCAACCATTACTTTTTCGAAGGCGTCGTACAATGACGTTGGGGGTCTGTATACGCTTAAAATAATAAGCCATTATAATTCTATGCAGGTCGCTTCAATAGTTTGTTCAACAGATAGTCTGAGAATATCTGAACGTTTTTTGCATTCTATATTGTTTTTAACTATTATTAGAGAGCCGCCATGTATATTTTTTTCTCTGCTGGATGAACTTGCTACCTGGTGCATACTGAAGTTAAATTTGAACTGGTGACTTCGAAGCCAATGTTCTGTTATGAATAATACGTCAATATCATTATAATTTATGAGTAATTCAATTTCCAGTTCCGTACTTGACATTCCTTGTACATTTTGATGTATCAGACAGTACATTTTTATTATTAGCATTTTTTCCTGAGTCATTATGGGTTGACTCTTGTTTATAAATAAAATATTCTTATTATTGTCATTTGTTTTCGAGTCATTAAACTTTTGGAATAATGTCTAAAAATTTAAAGAGATATTTTTTATTGTCTTTCAAGTAATTTAAGTTATTATAAATGTCAAATGCTTCAAAGAAGCACATAATTATTTGTCCAAGGAACTGGACATATTAACAATAAAATAATTTAGCAACTCCGTTAATTGTTATATAATAAATTTTGAAGAAAAATGCTTCCTTCTTGTCAA